>PVKN010040021.1:0-10754 GCA_004027915.1 Capromys pilorides
TTGCATTCTTCTCCTTGTCCTTCCAAGGTGCTTTAGATCTGAAATGGCCCCAAAAGTCTCCTATGTTTGAAAGGCGATTAGATTATGGGAGTGAGTGGGACAGCTGACTTGCTGTTGGAAGGTGAGGTCAGAACGAAAGAGGCAGGGTGAGTGGGGCCGTGACCCAGAAGAGTGCGACTCCCCTCTGGTTCTTCCCTTCTCTCTCTGTTTCCTGACCACCATGCTCTGAGCAACTTTCCTTCACCCAGGCCCTTACATGCTCTCTGTATGTAACTCTGCTACCAAAAGAGTGAAACTTCTAAAATTGTGTAGCAAATTAAACCTCACCTCCTGTATATTGCAAGTGCTAGATCCAATGCCCATTGAGGAAATGACCAAGACACCTCCCACCTCATGTCTTCCATCAGTAATTAGGAGTCAAATACCCTACTTTTTACTATAACAGAATCACTGTTTTCTTTTATAATTATCATTTTTAAAAGGAAATTATTTATCTGATTATATATGTTATCTATTTTCTGTATAATCTGAACCCTTAAGTATAATGTCTCCCTTGTTTTAGTCTCCTCTGTAAATGGAGAAACAAATGGGAGAAGTTTGGAATGTTGCTAAGTTTCACTTATGTGGGTGCCCAGTTCTCTGGTTTTTCTACCTCTCGCAAGTTACAGAAAGAATCCCTTGGTGGAGTGAATGTAGCTTTCTTTCTCATCTTACTATTGTGTTAAGAGTTAATACCTGGAGGAGGAACTACCGACATGAAGGCCAGATGAAGAGGGTAAGAGACAGTCTTCAAAAATAATATTTGTGTATAGTATTGTATATCACTTGCACACATCTGGAGAGATAGAACTCGCACACTAGGAAGTTTAAAGATTGCAGTTTCCCACCTTGCTCAGGTGGCCTTTTTCAGAGATCTGTGAGCTTGGGATAGTTTCTATTGGATGGTTGAAACAGAGAAGAGATAACTTCACCCTGTAGGGTGTTGATACTGTAGGGCCACGTGGATCTGGCTGAGAGCTTTACCTCTCACTTGCCAGCTATTCAGTTTAAGGGTTTTCTGGACCCCTAATTCTTAAACTTATCAAATTGGAATAATTATACCCTCTTTATAGAATTAAATGAAGTAACAGTCATAAAAATGGATCTGAAGCATATCCCTCAATTTAAAAACGTTACATAGAAATTTGTGAATTTGCTGCTAAGAAATCCTCAAAGGTATCAAATCAACCACTTCTAAGTGCACTCTTAATAGTGTATCTCAGGTTGTAAAATTCTGAATGCACATGATAGGTATGGAGACGGGAGAACATTGATAAACTTTGCTTATTTTTATTTTTACTTATTTATTTATTTTTGTCCTTTTTAGAGACAAAGTCTCCCTATATAGTTCAGGCTTGCCACAAACTTACTTTTGTAGCCCAGACTGGTCTCAAACTTGCACTGATCCTCCTGCTTCAGCCTCCCAAGTGCCGGGATTACAGGCGTGCACCACCACACCCAGCCCAATAAACTTTTAAAAAGTGTGTTGACCAAGATTGTTTCAATATTGCATTCTCAGTTATTGCTGAATTTGATAATTTGGAAAGTCTCAGAACTGTTGCCTTTCTATGTGTCTTCCTGATTGTTGAACTCTTTTGCAACTTGGACCCTGTCATAGTTCTCTCTCTCCTACTCCCAGACTGGTTCTTTGACAGTGTTTCCTTCCCTCTTCCCCCACCCCATCAGACTTGTAGTGGTCCTCTTATTTATAAGCCTCCCAAGAACTGGGATTACAAACTTGCTACTATGCCCAGTCTCAATTGCCATCTCAGCATGCCCCGGGGGCAGGGCCGGCATAGCAGGCACTGGGATCCATTCCCCAGCCACTCTGCCTGCTTGCAGGTGCTTTAATCTGCTGAGCTATTTGGCTGCCCCTGACAGTATTTCCTTTTACCCTCATGGCCCAGGTTACGTTGGCCTCTACGTCTGAGCATTACTCTTACCTTCTATATCACCATCTATCAAGGCTTCCTCTACAGCTCACTATTTGGGAGTGCTCACTCCTTTTCATGTTTCATAGGTATGCATCCTGAGCTTTCTTATCTATTGTTCCTGGCCAAAATTCTCTTTACACGTTTTCAGTGGCCACACATGTTGACCCCTACTTCTGTCACCCCAGCCAAGGTCTTGATTCCAAATCAGACATTGTGTGCCGGTATCAGTTGCAGGGGAAAACTCTAAATATCCTGCCTAAATCTTAAATGCACTTAAGATTTAGTGCTGTGGTAATTTCTGTCACTTGCAAAAATATGGTAAGATGGAACTCTTGCACACAACAAATTACACAAAGCCTGTTTGGTACCAACAAATAGGCAGCAATTTTCTTATGTCTTTTCTTATGTATACCTAGATTATAGTCATAGGGTTAATGTCACAGCCCAGTTTCTTTTCAGCTCTTTCCTACCTAATATATTCTAGCCTTATTTCTAGGAGGATTGATTTAAGGTATTAGTATTCGTGTTACTTTCCTGAGCTTCGAAATCTTACAATGTTGTCTTATGTAGTTTGGCGTAAGCTTCATATTCCTGAGTTTGGAAAGTACAGCCTTTGTCCACATGTCCACTGCTTCTCTCTCCTGCTTCACCTCTCCTCGATCTCTCATGTCCTCTTGAGTTCCTCCTATTCACTATCTATGCACTGCCCCAAAGACATCAGATGTTTCATATTGCCTTACCCTGAAGCATGACATACTCTTTGAGTAGAACATTTTCCCCTGTCTTCATATCAGTTTCCTTCCATTTTAATGTTGACCAAGACTAAACTCAAGTGTCAAGCTATTCTGGAAAGTTCCCTATAAGTCCTTGTGGCAGAAGGTGTTTAGCAGAAAATAGGACTATGAACAGGAATGTCTTTGTTGGGCTGGCCAAATAGCTCAGTGGATTAAGCACTTGCAAGCAGGTGCAGGGACCAGGTGTTTAATCCCTGGGCCTGCCATGCTTAGCCCGCCCATGGGATGTGCTAAGATGGCAGATGAAACTGGGTGTGGTGGCAAATGCCTGTAATTCCAGCTCTTGGGAGGCTGTAAACAGGCTAATCATTACAAGTCTGATCTAGTAGTGAGACCCTGAATATCCTGTAGACCCTTCCCTAAAATAAAAAAAAAAAAAAGTCTTTGTTATTTAGGGATTGATAGTATTGAAAAATCAATGTTTTGCTTCCATCCTCTCTCTATCAGAACCTTTGAAATCACATATTGCTAGGGCCAGCGGTATAGCTCAGCAGATTAAGCACTTGCCTAGGGGAAGGGCAGGAGCCAGGATTTGGTTCCTGGCCCTGCCTGCCATGCTGGCTCTGCTCTTGAGTGCACTGAGCTGGCGATGGAGTCCAGGTGCAGTGGTGCGCACCTATAATCCCAGCACTTGGGAGGCAGGAAACAGGTGGATCACTATGAGTCTGAGCTGTGTAGTGAGACCCTGTAGAAAAAAAAAGAAAAGACCAAAAAAAAAAAAAAAAAAAAAAAAGAAAGAAAGAAAGAAGGAAAGAAACCACATATTGCTAATGACACAGTTGAAAGATGACTGTCTGGCATGCATCTGGCTTCACATGAAAGAGAAATAAACTTTATTGTATTAAAGACTTTAGTTTTCATGATTGATCTGCTGTCATAGTAAAACTAAGCTATTTGCAATAGTCACATCTTCTCCTAAATTGGAGAAAACTTCCATTTTGTCTCCTTAGCATATCTTCACTGGATTCAATGATTTATTTCTGTATCTTCTCACCTAGTCTGTGAGTTTCCTAAGTACAAACATGACTTTTTCTATGTGGCTTTCCCTCCACTACAATGCTATTACATGCTAGAAAATCATGAAATACTTGATGAATTAGGTGCATTCCACCCAAATCAAACCATAGACAGCACTGCCAGTATAGTGGGTTGTGTAAGAATTCATCTGTGTACAATTGTTCTGCCAAAGGTCGTTCAATCCACTGCATAGCAAATAGGCTTCCATTCAATTCTTATGATTTGTGATATGGCCAAATATGAAGTGATGGTTAGCTCTTGCTCCTTTCTTTCCTTTATCAGTCAGGATGCTACAGAGGATAGATGACCTTTTGGTGTGGAAATCTTCAAGAAATTTTTAGTGAAAGAATAATTTAGAAAGACCTGGGTGGGTAAAGGAACCAACAAGCAGTGTTGTGGAACTCAGATACTAACAAGAGTGGGTGACTGTAGTGGTCCTGGGGGCTAGGTGACAGCTATGACTAAGGCCAGCATCCTGAACAGAAGTGACAGACACAGGAGGGCTCAGAAAACAGCACAACTACAACAAATTCAGAGGGAGTGTTCATGTTAAACCTATCACTCAGTAGGATCTGTTGTTAGTAGGATGTTCTGCTTCAACCTTGAGAAAGCCCAAATGATGCCCAGATGATGCCACCTTTAGAGTATGGTCTTTTGGACCAGGGAAGGAAATCCTAAGGGAATGGGAGGATAAAAAAGGTCCAGCTGATACTCCCAAATCTGCATCAGATACTTCATTCACATCTGAGATTTGCTCAAACTTTCCTGCATGTGAGTTTCTAGGGAAGAGTTTTTTGAGGTGTAGTGAACACATACTTCAGTCTAGCATGGGACTTTTACTGATCCTTCACGGTTGGTCTCATCCATCAGATCCTCCATGAAGCTCCCTTGCACACTCAGCATGGGGCAAGTACTGTTCCATTTTCACTCAGCTTCCAAGGCCTACCACTTTCCCAACACCTCCCAAGTTATGCAATTATGTATTGCATGTGTATGTCTTTCTAGATTCTAGACTCCTGGAAGGGTAGGGATTCTATCTTATGCATCTTTTTGTCTAACACTAAGGAATGCTTATTTTTACTTACAGAACAAAAACGTAACATATCAATCTAATTTTTAAGCCCTCAAACATTCTTTCTTGAAGGGCACCGGACATTTATGTGATCCAATGGCAAATGGAGAAAAAAAATAGTTTAGGAACAAAGTTTCTTCTACGTCAGTTGGTGAATATAATTGTATTGCTGGCCCATCAAGATGAAAAGAAAACTTCTGCAATTATCTTGTAAATAAGATCTGCCAGGAAACTATATACACATTTCAGGAAAAGAAAAATAGTCTGATTCTTTTTCAACAGAGGGTGTTACCTCATAGGGGGACCCTAGAAGATGTCAACCCTCTATGTTGGTGTCCCTTAGAGAAGAAATTGAAAATACAAACGCAACAATCTCAATGATCATGGGTGCCCATGGCCACTGCTTTGGGCCCCTCTTGTAATTGTAGAGGCCAAAGGTAACTTGGGTTCATCTCATGACATCTATCTAAATTTAATATTAAATATTCATACAAAGTTTTCTTTCCTGAAATACATATACATTTTTTGGGGTAGGGGAGGATTTATAATACTGACCAGACCTCTCAAGCAGAGCACTGGAGAACAGCTGCAGCATGCTATGGGCATTTACAACTTGTCACCAACCCACCCAGTATGGCTGGTACATGGGGACTACAGAGAGAAATCGAGTATTTGTTTCAGGTTTACTTACTTGCATGATATCTTACAATTTGAAGATGTGTGTTACAGGGCAAAGCCCCAAACTTTAGGATAGAATTGGTATGAAGTTAAATCTTAGGCTACCACCTCATGAACTTGGGCTAGTTTCTTAACCTTGTGAGCCCAGCCTCCCTTATCTGCAGTACTCACTATACATTGGATAGTTGTGAGCATTTAGATGTGCAATTTTTGTAAAGTGCAAGGATTAGTGTAGTTATTTGCTAGGCACTTGCTATGATTTTCTTTTGCTGGACCTTTTGATGCCCTGTTTATGAACCTGAGATGAGAGCCAGGATTCATTCCTGCACATGCAATAGGAGAAATTTAGTTGTCTGTGTTGAAAAATACATAACACCAAAGGAAAAGAATAAAATCTCTGGAGTTTGATTTTTAAAAGTCTGAGTGTTTTGAACTATAAACGGATCATGTCTAAATCTCTGTTGATTTGTTATATAAAAGCAAGCAAAATCTTCACATCTACCATCATGACAGGCAGGAGTGCTCATCCTCTCACCCAAGCCTGCTGTGCTTTTGACTCCTTTACAGCTCTGCAGTGGATTTCTTGAGGCTGCCCATGACTCCTTTCAGCAAGTTACTTGCCTTGAAACCCTGAGCTCACTGCAGCCAGGTAATGCACCAAATAAGGCTGATGTGGAAGGGAGGTATAAGACTTTCAGAGTAAAATAAGGCATGTGAAACAGCATTGCCACTAGCCTCTGCTGTCAGTTCTTGCTGAGAGTCAGAACGCAGTCCCATAGTATGTAATGCCATCTTGTGGTTCTTGGGAAAATCATTCCTTGCAAGATTCAAGAAGCCCACTGTTTAGGTTCCATTACTAGAGTTCCTCCCTTAAATAGTTTTACAGATTAAATTATCATACCTTAAAACTTCACCGAACAGAAATGGAAGCCAGGTTATTGATAAAGCAACAGGTCACTCTGGAAAAACAGAAGTGCACTATTCTGTCTGTAACAAATCTTTGGACATTTATGCCTTTGACAAAAAGAGAAAGGGAGGCTGTTCTGTGGCTCAATTTCCTTGAGAAGTAGTCACACATTATATTTTTGTAATATGATAGCCTGGAGCCCTGATTCCCTTCCTGCCCCTTCCTGCATGTCAGCAGTTTGAGCTCTGAATCTGGTGCAGAAAGCCCTTATCCACACTTGTCCAGAAATGTTTCCTTTGGGTTAAAATCTGCACATAAAAGTTTCAGCAGGAGTAGCTATTTGGGCCAGTTTTGAAATTATGTGAGGACTGTGGGTTCAGCTATGTTTCCTCAGAACATAAAAACAGGTGCTTTTCATTGGATATGTTTGATATTTCTGGGGCATCAAACCTAGAGCTCATTTTGGATGCTGCAGAGGTTAGTACTTGGTCCCCTTTGAACTGAAGTAATAACCTGATGTCCAGAATAGTTTCTACAGGAACATGCTTTCTCTCTTTGGTACATAAGTGACCAGAAACAGCATTCTGAAAATCCTGCAAGAAAACATAGAACACTCTTACACTAAATATGCCAGTTCATTATTTTATTCCTTTAGATCAATTCTGATTAAATCTACTAAAAGTTACTCAAACAACTAATGGCTGCTTTTGCAGATCTACTAGATCCTAGATTCTCTATGATGTGTTGAATACCCAGGGAGAAGGAAGATGCAGTTCTCATTCTCAAAGATTTTATAGCATAGTAGGAACAGTGAAATGAGCAAGCAATTATAAATATATGTTGTGTAATGGAGAAATTGGAATTATGAGAGTAAATGGAACAGCACAGCGATACAGTCCAGCAATCTTCTGAAATTTCCAGATTAAAGTGCCAAAATAAAAGATGAGAAAAGCTATACCAGGTAGTATAGCTGAAAAATAGTATTTTATCAAGAGATGAACATGTACAAATGTCTAATACAGAGAGGATCTGTATGTGCAGACCAAGTAGGATCTGAGTAAGGTTAATAGTCAGGGTGAACCTGTGGCATACACATTCCAGCAGGCTGCTTGTTAATATTGAAAGCTCTGAAATGTTTTTCATCACTAGTATGGTAACATAAATAATATAATTTTGTTTGGACAAAGCAGAACTGATGGAAATGGAGTCAGGCCTTGAAGTCCATATCATTAGGTGTGCTTGTTATCCTGAGGGCCGAGGGCACGGAAGGGTTAATCAGGCCAAACCAACAACTGCTCTAGTATCTCCGGGACTATTCCAGATTTAACACAGAAAGTCTTGTGTTTGAGGAAATGCGTCACTCACAAACAAGGAGGGTGCTTGGACACCATGATAGAGGCTGGCTTTAAAACATGGCTGAACTTGAGCTGGCGAAATAGCTCAGTGGTCTAAAGCACCTGATTAGGCAAGCTTAGGCAAGTTTAGGAAAGCTTAGACAAGCATGGGGACTGTGGTTTGATCCCTGCCATCACACGCCATGCCAGCCCTGCTCTAGGGTGGGCTGAGCAAGCCACAGAGTCTGGGCATGGTGGTGCATGCCTGTAATTCTAGTGCTGGGGAGGCTGAAAACAGGAGGATCACTATGAGTCCAAGCTTAATAGTGAGATCCTATAACAACCAAATACATTTTAAAAGAAAGAAATATGGCTGTATTATGGAGATAACAGTAGAAATAGTGTGATAGGAAGATTAAATAGGAGTCTATTGAAGTATTGGAGGGAGACATAAAGGTAACTCAAACAAAGATGTTAATGGTGAGGGGATGGAGTAAACAGATTTAACAACATGTGGTTAAGATGGCAACTAGATAGGGTTACAGGGAATGTGCATTATGTAGGAGGGGAAGGTGTGGTGAGAGAATATAGCGTCATGGTAATTTCTAGATTACTTGCTTTATCAGCTGAAATGGTGAAAATACTAGGCACCAAGAGGGGAAATGGTGCGAAGAATGCTTTGGGGATCATTGATGAGTCTGAGAGGCCTGTGGGAGTTCCAGTGGGCACATCCTATAGAGAGCTGGATGATTTAGGTAAAAAGTTAGAGCTAATGCTATGGTCTGTGTATAGTTTGTCCCCAGGGTTCAAGTGTTGGCGGCTTGGTTCCTAACGCAGTGACATTAAGAGGCAATGGGACCTTTAAGACAGAGTGGAAGGTCACTAGGGACACTGGAGACATCACTCTTAAAAAAGATGAGCTAGTTCTCACAGATATGCCCAGTCCCCATGAAAGGGGTGGTTATTAAAGAAGAATTCTGGCTCCCCTTGCTCTCTTCAGCCTCCTGTCTGGTCATGTGATCTCTCTCCTACATGATCCAATGGCAATATTATCCACCATAATGTGATATACTGGGGTTGGGGAGCTCCCCGAACCAGACTTGGACTTTCAGTCTACAAAGTCTGAGTTAATTAAATCTTTCTTTTTCTTTATAACTTGCCTATATTTTATCATAAGGATTGAAAATGAATAAGTGGACTAACATAGGTGAGCATATAGATTTGAAAGTCTTCTCTATATGAATGGTAACACTTGGATGGAGATCACTAAACAAACATGTTAAAAGAGAAAAGACAGCTAACATCTAAAATTGGGATTCAAGGGCCAACCAGATAGCTCTGTGGATTAAAGCCCCTGCTTAAAGACCGGGTTGATCCCGGGTACACCTTGCTTGCACTGGCCCCAGAGCACGCTGAGACAGTGATTGAGACTGGGCATGGTGACACGTGTCTGTAAATGCAGTGTTTGGGAGGCTGAAAACAGGAGAATCACTACAAGTCTGATCTGTGCAATGAGATCCTGTATTAAAATACATTTTAAAAAAGAAAAAAATTGGGATTCAAGCTGAGGCAGAGTGATACATGAAGGAACAAAACAAAAACAAAAATAAACAAACAAAAAATCCTACCAGAATCACGCAGTTATGAAAACTAAGAAAGAGAATTTGAAACTTTCTAGAGAGAGGAAGTGATCAACATTATCAGGTGATTAGAAATATTCAGTAAAATAAAGGCTGAAAGAGCAAGTTAGATGCAGATGCTTGGAATGTATGGGTAATTATACAATAGATTCAGGGGACAGTAAGGATAGAATAGAGTTTACAGTGCATTAGTGATAGGGGCTGTGAGTGGAAGATAACAGTAGAGTTAAAATAGTTCTTCCACATCTCTAGCCATTGTGAAATGCAAATTAAAACAACACTTAGATACCATCTCACCCTAGAAAATATGGCTATCATGAAGAAACCATCCAACAACAAATGTTGGAGAGGCTGTGGGGAAAGAGGAACACTTTTCCACTGCTGGTGGGAATATAGACTGGTGCAACCATTATGGAAAGCAGTGTGGAGACACCTTAAAAAACTAGAACTGGAAACCCCATTCAATCCAGCTATACCCTTATTGGGAATTTTCCCAGAAGAACTGAAAACATCATAGTGATACCTGTGCACCTAGGTTTATAGCAGCATGATTTGTGATAGCCAAATTTTGGAAACAACTAAAATACCCATCATCTAAAAAATGATTGAAAAAGATGTGGTATTTTGATACAATGGAATATTAATCAGCTATAAAAATAATAAACTACAAGAACTCATGTATAAGTGGATGTATCTTGAAGATATACTCATAAGTGATATAAACCAGACCTACATGTTTAAATATTGTATAGTCTCCTTAGTGTAAGAACTCAAAAGAAGAAATAAAAACGGAAAAGCATAACACAGCTGAATGGAAATCAAGAACTTAAGGGTCAAACAATGAAGACAGCAAGTTGAAGAGTTAGGAAACATGGCAGGGGCAAAACCATGCACTTACACACTCTTGATGAATTAGACAATGGTCCTAAGAATCTCCAACAGGTTTTTGACACTGAGGGTAGCAATGTGTAACACTAAAACTATGCTTGGAAGGCCTGTCATTCTGGTCTTTTAGATGTGTGCTGTTTCTAATGAAATTTCAATTATTGTTATACTCTTTCTGAAGTAAATGGTTGTTTTGCATCCTGTGTGCTAAATAACTACTACAAGGACAAAAAATGCATTGTATCAATTATTGAGAATGTCCTACTAACGTGTTTTCAAACTGTCACATTGTTATTTCTTATTAAAAGTAATAAAAAATAAAAAATAAATAAGACCATATATATCTCCTTCTGTAGGCCATGTGCACCTCTATTTTGAGAACTCAAAATGTACTCTCTCTGAATGTGTAGTTTTATTTTTTTATTTAAAAATTACAAATGATAAATAATTACAC
>PVKN010040022.1:0-10779 GCA_004027915.1 Capromys pilorides
CTCTTGTTCCGGCCTTGCCAATCCTTTCTGCTAGGATATCTACTAGCAATCTGAATTCTGAACCCATGGCACAGTGTGACATGAATCCCCAAAGTTCCTGAAAGGAAATGCCACTAAAGCGACAGACTCATCCCAATCAATTTCCTGTCTTTGCAGAAAAGAATGTTAACTCCCAAATATTTAGCTATTTTCCTTATTCTCTCCCTGCTCCCTTTCTCCTGTTTCTCCTTCCTTTTTTTCTCTAACTGCACACACACACACACACACACACACACACACACACACACACACACAGTTTGCTTCAAACTAATGGTTTTGCTTTGCTCAAAGGACAACATATAACCTGTGAATTTGTAGACATGAATATTTTATGATCCTTTTCCAACTTACTGAATAAAAATTTCTGGGGATGTAGCCAAGAACACTGCATTTTAGTACATTTTCTGAGTGATTCTTCTGTACAGTAAAGACAGAACTACTGTGAGAAGAGGAAAAATGGAATTCAAGATTTGATATTTTAATCCTGGTGTCACTAGCAACACTTAAAATCCCTGTGTTCAAAGGGCCTAGGGCTGCACTGGTGCCTTTAGGCTACCACATGGGGCTGAAGGACAGGCTGTCCACATCAACCCTGAAGGCCTTTTAATCAACTGCCACCCTTGTACGCCCACCTGCTTCATGTGTCCATTGGACGGGAATGCCCATGCACCTTGCCAAGCAGACAGAAAAAAATCCCACCTCATCCACTACCTAGTTGGGAATTTCAGGTCCCAGTAAACTGGCAAGAAGTAACTGACGGTCAACGTGCTCTCCCTGAGGTGCTATCGAAGTCCACGCTCTCGAGTGTCCAAGGCATGATGCAGTTTGGTCTGTGACTGGCCGCGGGGCCGCAGGTGTGTCTAATCTGTTGCTTTTGGAAAACCCAAGAAAGGATTTAGGATGAGAAAGGACAAAAGCATTAGCATCCTGTAGATCAGCTGGTGTGTGTGTGTGTGTGTGTGTGTGTGTATGTGTGTGTATGTGCGTGTGTGTGTGTGTGTACTTGTGTGTGTGTGTGTAACTGGCAATATCATTAATGTAGCCAGAGAAGATATTTTGCTAAAAGTGCCACTGAGGTACAGATAAATCTAAGAGGACCCTGAGAAGAAGGAGATGGAGTAGGAGTGCAAACACCTCGCAGCCACTAGAGTAATGCATCAGGGAATGTGAGATGATAGCAGAAAATGTAATTAACACTAGAACTGGACAAAACAAATTATTGTACCTAAAGAGAAAAGTTAAAAAGCATGTGTCCACAAAACCCCAACTCACGAGGTCAAGTGGTGGCCTCCAAGAGGAGAGGGTCGAGGAGTCTGCCTACCTCCTCCAGCTGCACCAGCAGGGTGACGTTGTGGCCCTGCTCCGCTGTCAGCTTCCCATCGGCAGTGACGATCCGGAGCCCGCGTGGGGCCTTGCCAGGACACTTCTGCGGCTTGGCGGTGTACTGCTCTCTCACTCCGTCCGTGCAGTTATTGGAAACCACCTTCCTGTACCTAAGGGAGAAGCATTTCAGCTGTGAGCCAGCCTGTCCTGATGCAGAGGGCCCCCGGCTTCTGAGCTGCACCTGCACTTCCGCCCCGGATCCCTGCTGACTCTCCGACCCCTACCTACCCCTCATGTTCCTGTGACTTGACCATGGCTTCACAGAAAACAGCCAACAGAGATACAGAGCATCCGACCGCGGGCTGTGCCTGTTATGAGCATTTTTACTGACTTCCTTTGTTCATTTAATCAATTTATATAATCATTTGGAGCCAAGCGTAGTTAGAGCACTCCTAGCCCTCACTAGGACACAGTCTAGTTGTAAAGATACAGCCGGATAATTGAGAAGATATTTAAGGATTAAATGAGCGACACAACTGCCTCTCCTAAGTCTCCAGGAATTGTTCCAAGACACCCAGAAGACTCCTGAAGCAGCTGATGGTACCAGATCCTATAAATAGCTAGCTTTTTAGTATACATACATACATAACTGTGGTAGGGCTTAATGGATAACTGAGGCAGATGAAGGGATTAGCAAAAATTAGCTCACAGTCCAACAATTGCAGCAATGTACCGTGATTAAACTGAGAGAGAAATCTCCCTTTCACAATTTCACTGACCTTGCCCTGTTGAGGTTGTAAGATGACACAGCATCCATGGGAAGGGGTGAAATGAGGTGCACAAGGCAGGCACCGGGGTGCACACCCAGGTGAGGTCTCATCTCATTACCGCAGGGCACGATTTGAAACTTCTGAATATTTTATTTCTAGAATTGCCTGTCTTAGTCTGCCTGGACTACAAGAAGCTGAAACTACTGGATGTGGAAGTAATTACGGATTCGGAGACAACTGACAACTGCATGTACTGCAAGGGAAATATGCAAATTAGAGAAAGAAGAGATTATCCCTGATACATTACTCACCATCTCTACAGAACGCTATAGCCAAAGCATAGCGTTGCAAGAAAGACGTTCCCTAGACCTGGTAGTCTGTACATTTTGTGAGAAGTTCTACCAATTAAACTATCCTTCCTGCTTTTATGATTATTTCTTATTTTATCTTTAATAAAAATGAGGTAGCATACAGAATTATTTTACGAAATTCACCAGATTCACAGAGAACTAGAATCTGTGACTTTAGGATGACCAAAATTTATGAAGTGTGAGGTTTGATACTGCCTCATCATCTTTGTTCCTGTAGGTCCGCAGTGGGCACTTTATGTTTATGCATTTGATTTCTCAAATACGCTCAGATAGAGTTAATTCCCCCTTTCTCCAAAAATGAGACCTGGTTAGAAGATATTCAGCTTTGAAATTGGAGATCAGAACTGCTGGCCCCAGCCGGCTGCTCCGCCCCTTACCTGTCGCTGTTCTCCTGCTTCCTGCCACCCTGGAGGCGAGGACATGCTGACTGGGCCTGATGCATTTTGATCTCTAGTTTTCAAGGTGGGCTATTTTCTAGCTACCTCTTATTTTGGGGGAAACAGAGTGGTAGAGGTAAAACTGGAGGCTCTCAGAGCCCACTCCTCACTACTGTAGATCGGAGCTTGGCAGATGCTTCATATGAAGGGTCAGATATTGAGTTGGCTTTATAGGCTATGCAGTCTCAACGACTCAATTCTGCAGCTTTACCATGAGAGCAGACACAGAGAGCCCCACAGAGCTAGCTTCCACCATTATGGAGTAGATTTGACCTATGGATACACAGTGTATGTATGTATGTATGTATGTATGTATGTATGTATGTATGCATTTATTTATGGAACTGGGAATCGAACTCAGAACCTTGCACTTGCCAGGCAGGCACTGGTCCCCCTGAGCTGTCTCCCCAGCTGGCCTCTGGATAGTTTTCCAATTCACAACAATGCCCTTTAGGGGCTGAGGAGATAGCTCAGTAGAATAAGTGCTTGCCTGGCAAATGCAAGGTCTTGAGTTGAATCCCCATTCTTGCAAAAAAAAATTAAAGAACAAAAAACCAAACAAAGAAAAAAAAGCCCTTTCTTCTGGTCCTGAGTGTCAGGATTGATGACCTGGGAGCAGGTTGGGGTGTCGAATGGAGTGGTAGTGAATGGTAACTCATTATTACCTCACACTCTCCATGGGGGGTGCAAGGACTGAATGGCTGAACACACACAGGTAGTTAAAACTCTGTCACCCCATAGCAGGCGACAGTTAAATATCACACATTATTTTTGTTTATTTGTTTGCTTGTTTGTCTGTTTGTCTGTTTGTTTTGCAGTACTGGGGATTGAACTCAGGACCTTGTGCTTGCCAGGCAAGCACTTATTCTACTGAGCTATCTCTCTGGCCCCTATTACTAGTTATTTTTATTTGCTATCACCATCATCATCTTACTAGTTATTTTTATTTGATATCATCGTCGTCTGGCCTTCCCTCTTACAAGCCTTCCTGGCTCTCGCATCCCCTCAGGATAAGCTGCAAATCTCCTAATCCTGCACATAAAACCCTCTTCCAACCAACTTCATCCTGCCATCCTCAATCCCTTCTCCACAAAATCTCCCTCTGCTGCAGCCAAATCTGCACTGATCCTCTCGGAAGTGCTTTTCTTCTGTGCGTTCTGCTTCCGACTCCTTCTGCATGCGCCATTAGCTGCCTAAAGCTTCCCCAGCCTCCAAGGCGCAGCTGAGCTCCCGCCTTCTCTGAGGCTGCTTCTCTGATTACAATACACAACAATAAAAAGGCATATTTGTTACGTGACGTTATGTTTATATTCTCGTCATGGTGCTAAGATTTTTTACACATATTATCTTACTAATTTTCAAATAACCGCATAAGGAAGCTATTGTTATTTTCCCTAATAATCTGATGAAGAGGCGGAGACCTCTGGTGCTACCGTGTTTCCCAAGGTCAGGGGGGGCAGACCCTGGTCCTCTGGCTCTGGAGCGCACTTTCTCTGCTACTACACTGCATGAAAAGGAAGAAGACCGACCCTTCCCTAAGCCTGTGGTGTTCCTTCTGCTGCACTGCACAGGAATCTGGCTTCGCGCTGCTCTCTTTCTGCATGACCATGAGGACCAAAGGTTCTGCAAGGGCTTCCCTGTGTCTGCATCCACAAGGCTGAACTGCAGAGGCCCACACTGGCCCGCCTGCATGACGGTGAGACTGAACACCACAGAGTGGATGGCCACCCCACGCTGAGGCCCAGCTTACCAGGGCAACGCTGCGCCTTGCATCTCTCTCTGTTTTCATTGGTGTAGGGTCTCACTACGCAGTGTCCACTCCTAGTGATCCTCCTGTCCCTGCCTTTGTGCTGGGATTCCAGGCATCATGGTTGGAGTCTAGCTGTGCCCCTGAAGCCTCATTCAGTTTTGTTTGTTTGTTTGTCTGTTTGTCTTGAGGTACTGGGGACTGAACTCAGGACCTTGTGCTTGCCAGACAAGCACTTATTCTACTGAGCTATCTCTCTGGCCCCTGTTACTAGTTATTTTATTTGATATCATCATTATTTTACTGGTAGACTTTTAGAGCTTGTAATTAGCTCATGCTCCACTGGGATTATGGATTCGAGTGCTGCTGGGACTATGGGTATGAGTGCTACACCCAGCCTGGGGCAGAGAGCCTGAATGCAGCACAAGGGAGACAGACTGTGCTCCGCGGCCACTGTCACCGCCGCTCCTCCCTTTGCTTGCTGCACTGCCCTTTTCCACCACCATTCAACAGCTTCCTCTGTCATGCGCCACTCTGAATATGGACTGAAACCTGCACAGACTGTAAGCTGAATAAATCTTCCTTTTTTTCATTTTGTTTGTCAGGTACTTTGTCCAAGCCATGAGGGAAAAATAACTGAGACAGCAGGCATGCACCCCAAGGCCCATTTCTGGGACCAGCACAGTGTGCCCGGAGGTCCTGGGCCAGCTTGGCATGCTGTACTGGAGATCAAACTCGGGGGTTTGCTAGGCCTCGGGTGCTTCTCTCACTGAGCTCTCTCACCACACTGGTCCTCTCCTTAACACAGCAGTCAACGTGCTTACACGTTGCCCACAGGACCGCGCTCTCCAGCACCACCTGCTGTACCCCTCTGCCCACTGCCTGCTCTGACTGGCCACTGTCATGTATCAACATTCTGAACATCATTCCATTAGACAGTCCGCCAAGGTGTTTATGCTTATTACAAAAGAAAAAGGACTGGTGATCATGAATCAATGCTAACTAAAAAGGAAAAAAAAGAGCTGTTGGGAGAAAAAAAAAAAAATAGTTAGACCCTGGAGAGCCCTACCGTTTTGGTACCATGAAGAGTAACCAAAAATGACCTGCACCACCATACAGGGTCATGCTGGTGTCGCAGTGGGTGGCACTACCCATCCGAGATGGCCTGGGTGTCTTAGCGACGAAGCATCTTGCCAACTCAGGGCAGGTGACGCCTGCCGGTTTCCCAGCATCCCAGCGAGGAGCACACCTAGGACTCCATCTCAGCACGCAGCTGCAGAAGCTTGGCCTCGCCATTGCCACCCACGCATGGCTGCAGCGCGTGTCCCTTGCTTGTCTCCATTCTGCAGCATCACGGCCTCAGGCTTTCCCTAATCCCACAGCAACTCGGAGCTCTGTTTAGTGCCAAGGCCTAGATCTAGTCCCCTGGGATTCTGCCACACAGAAGCCTAGTGGTGATTTTAAACAATGCTCATTAAAAACCACTCTGCAACCATTTTATTTCTTAGATGAAAATGACATTGCATTAGCCTTACCAGACCTGTCCCTGAAATCCAGAAGAAAATTGTGCCGAAATACAGAGTTAATTTACTCAAGTAAGCACACACCTGCTTTCCGCATTACAGAATGGTTCTATTTTCATCCCAGCAGCTGTCCCTGGGTCTGAGTTACATAAATGAATAATGCATTTAATATGTTATTAAGTGGGGCCTGCTGCCTCCGTAATAACAAGGCAACTTATGATTATGTTGGAGCTGAGCTCTGAATATTACCGGGATACATTTAGCTCGGAAAGCATTCTTCCGTCTGCCAAGAAGAAAAGCACTTTGCAGTGGCCAGGGAGGCTGCGCAGTTACTGAGAAGGAAGAAGCCTTCTGCAAATGCGGCCCGACCTCACTCGGGGCTCATGGGGGGCACTGCCTGATCACCCACCGCCCCCGCCTCCCGCTGTCCTCTTCCTTCCTCTCCATCATCACCTTTGCCTTGTTCCCTACACCTTCTATCATCTTGTGTCTCTGCTGATAGAAGTCTTAAAAAAGATGAAGGCCATGTTTATTTATCTATTTATTTTTTCTCTGTGAGAGTAAACCTGGGAGCAGATACTGAATGTCTTCATAGGCTGTGATTTTTTTTTTTCCAATTTGTTCCTTTGAGTTTAAGGTGGTGCATTCAGATGATCACTGTTCAAGGTGGGTAAAGTAAAAGGATTTAATAAACCCAGTATACTTCAATGGAGCCTACCTTTTATATTGATTTTTAATTGACAAATAATTATACCTATTGCACGCTCTGTAATGTTTTGTCTCTCTAGACTTTGTGGAAAGATGCAAGGTAACTGGAAAGCTCATTATATATTCATTTACATGTTTAAGGTATGACAGCAATAAAACTATCTCTTTAGGAATTTCAAAATATACATTATTATTATTATTATTATTATTATTAGCAATGCTCACTGTGTTGTACAGTAGCTTCCTACAGCTATTCCTCTATTCCAAGAAAAACTCTAGGTCCTATTACCATGTCCCTCGCTTTTCAGCAACTCTCTCCCCACCATGACCTTGGAAACCGCCCTTCTGTGCTCTGATTTGGAAAGACCAGCTCTTGGCTGGACGCTGGAGCTGAGAGGTCATGCAGTGCCTGTGTCCCTGTGCCCAAATAAGGTCATCCTAGTCACAAATGAGAAGACTTCCATTCTTTTAAAAGGCTGCTGTGCATATACCGCATGCCCTTTACTCATCCAGTGACGGCAGGCAGGCAGCTTCCACATCTGGGCTCTGTGAATCCCACCCTGATAAACAGGAAAAGGCTCCTGCGGCTTCAGCATCTCATATGATCCGGGAATCCCACTTCTGCGTCTGACCATCTGACTCACTTGGGGCACTGTACAGCCTATAGATGCCCAGGCTCCCTTTCTAGGAATTCTAATCTAGTGGAGAACTTCGCACATCATTTGGCTTTTATTTTTAGTTTTCCCCAGGGATATCTGCCTATATCAGGCCTCAACATTGCTACCCTGGAGGCTAAAACCACTGTAGCACAGACAAATTTCCTGAGTTTAAACTCAAGTCTTCAGGAATAGGAACTGGGACAATTCACCCGAACTTTCTGGACTCTTCACATTCTTTGTAAAGTAGGGGTAATCAGAAAAAACAGGGGTAATCACAGAATGTGTGCATAACATTCTTTAAGGATTAATACAGATGGTGCCTTAATGGTAGCCCATCACAGAGCTGGACACATTGTAAGAATTCAATAAATATTAAACTACAAAAATCATTAAATACTAATAATTCACTGAGAATATTCGTATTGCCAAAATCTTTGTTAAGATCAAATCCAATTGTCTCAACCCTTTCCTCGCAGCCATTCAAAGTGTCCTATATGCTTTTTCGCAAGAGTGAAGTTCAGGTTTAAGATAAAGGCCCATGCTCCTCCTGACATGCCTCTCTAGCCCCAGCTCTTTGCTTCCTGCTCTCAGGCCAGCCCGGGCACCTCATGTCGTTCTTTGTCCTGCTGTGCTTGCCCTGCGGGGTCCTCTTTCTTCCTGTCACACTGTGACTCAGCACGGAAATCATGCCTTTCTGAGACGACACTCCTTCCCCTCTTCACAGTAGGTACTACATAAGACCGCCAAGGTAGAAGCGGAACTCAAGATCTGATTGTGCCCCAGCTGGTGTTATTGTCATTGAGCTAGTCACACACATCAGAACGAGGGCAGCATCACTGGGTCACACAGGGAACAACAGGCAGCTTGGGGCCTCTGAGCTGATTCCCTCCTCTCCTCTTTCTCAGCCACAGCACCTGGACTGGAACCTTATGCCAGGGCCACTGGAACCTCACGCCAGGGCCACAGTGTGGGTGGAGACAGCCACGAGAGGCAGCCATTGTTCCCAGCAGTAGGAGGTACCATCTCCCTTTCCCAACTTCTACGCCCAGGAAAAGCTTGAAAACCTCGTCTAAGAAATATGCTCCGAAGAGTCAACTTCATAGCACTGAGCACTGTGTCTTCTCTAAGGCAGCACTGAACTTGCTAGAAAACATCTACATGGAGGTTATAGCAGTAACCACGTGAATAACACACACACACACACACACACACACACACACACACTACTGTTAGGGCCAGTTGTTCTTTTTGATACACACTGAGAAATCCATTGAGTGGAAATCACATGGAAGGCACATCAGAGTCCTTCCAGGTCACCTAGGGTGGAGCCCCTGGGAGAAGACTGCAGCCCCCCAAATCCCTGCAAGCAGCAAGTCCAGGCAAAGGCGAGGGTAGCCAGGGTCTTGCTGTTTCTATGGCTGGTGCAGAAAGAAATGTGGTTATGAGAAGCATGTTTGCAAATGTTCCCCAAGTATGCTAATAGCATGCAGATAAGTACTTTGCTAGACTTTAGATATGTATTTTGGGGGGACTCACTAAACAGCTTTAAATAGAATTTGTGCTATTTATTAAAATGAATTTCTTGAGTAAATATCCCCATTGTAGAGTGTGGCCGGAACCCTGTGGACTCATAAGAACTGTCTCTGAATATTTTTCCATGAGAGATTAATGATTCCATAAAGAAATTCCACAGGAGACATTCCTAAACACACTTTTGAAAAATGCATCAAGGACTATTTTTAACATTATAGTAGGATGGAATCTGTCCCTTGAGAAGATTGTTTTGTTTTCTTAGAATAAAGTGACCCAATGGCCACTTTATTTTATATTTACAGAATCTTTTACCGTTGGCATGAAACAACCAATGTCTTAGTTGATTTAAGAACTTAAATTAACAATGTAGTCCTTGGTCCCAAAACAGTAAAACCAAGATCAAACCACGTACAGCCACAGCTACTGTGTACAGTGATGTGTTCACGACGTTGATGCAGAGACAACGATTCGGGGCTATTTCAGCAACAGCAGGCAATGACACCCACAAATGAACACTGTGTGTGTCTTACTGGGGCATGGGGAGCTTGTCCTGCAGTAGCTCCCCCAGTAGAGGAGCTCTCTCACGTAGGAGTTTCTCATCTGTGGAAAGACACAAGCTTGGGTGCAGGGTGGTCCTGACACCTAGTCGTGTGAGGCTAGGGACCTCCAGGGGTCACTGCTTTTATTTCACAGACCAAAAAGCAGGAATTTACATTAAATACATCCTGGATACCAACACTTCAGCCACTAATAAGCATCATATGTTTGCCTGAATTACAGAATCACACCGATATAGGTTTTCACCCTCCCTCCTGCTACCCTCCAGTGCGTATTTCGTAAGGAGGCATGCTATAAGCTTAACATCACACGCGATCACACCATGAGGGCAAAAAACAAATTATAGGTAAGAAACTGGGACTAAAGCAAAGTCACCTGCTAAAGCCAACAGTACATGGCAGAAGTCACGTCAGAAACACGTATTTGTTTCATCCTGAAATTACTCTCCATTTCGACAAGGACCCTCCTCCCACCCCACTCTGCTTCTAAACAGAATGCATAGCAGCAGCCTCCTCCTTCTTCACCGGGCGCAAAGTGACCTGCAAGGGTGTTGGGGAGGAGGAAGAGGCACCGAGCAGGAGGGCGCAGCTCCGTGGGGGGTCTGCTCCAGGTGTGGGCATCAGCTACCCTGACGTCCCTGCCACCGTGAGGACTGAGGCCATGCAGTGGGCACCCTGCACCTATCTGTCCTGGCTTCCAGGAACTGAAAGAAAAAGCCTTACAACAGCAAGGCTAACAGGGCCAGTGAGATAGCTCAGCAGTCTAAAGCACCTGCTGACCTGAGCTTAAGCAAGCACACAGGGACCACGGTTCCATCCCTGGCACCACATGCACTGGCAGCCCTGCCCCCAGGGTGGGCTGAGATGGCCACACACACTCACTCACACCAAAGTACAATAAAAAACAGTGAGGCTAATAAAAATGTAGGCATCTCCTCTGAATAATATTTCTCTTGGGCATAAAAATAGCCAGGCTGGACTTTTGCTATCATGTGAACCTGGGGACATGTGTATATATACAGGCGATGAGCAGAGTGCCAGGGTGGCCATTACTGTTGACATGAGAACATTCTGAGAGAAAGCAACTAAGGGAGGGAGGGAGGGAGGGAGGG
>PVKN010040023.1:0-10785 GCA_004027915.1 Capromys pilorides
TTTGCATTGTTTTGTTCTTTTCTTTTTGCAGAAACAGGGATTTAACTCAGGCCCTTGCACTTGACAGGAAAGCACTTATTCTACTAAGCTATCTCCCCAGCCCCTGATAGCCTTTGTAAGTTTTTCTAGTGTTCAATGACTAGTTTTTGTCATGAAAGATGTTGTTAATCAGTCTAAGACCTGATACTCACAGAGCCCAAATACAGCCTAAGAATCCTCTCTACACATCATTCCAAAAACATATAACCAATTATTCGGAATCAGGAACCAAAACAAAACTCATTGCCTCCTGTGGTCTAGAAAAACACACAATGAGCCCATATAGTGATTCTTGTTTATCTCATTTTAAGAAAACCTGGACTATTCAAGAGTACAAGTTCTTGTATTCCATATTAAACCTAATGAATCAGTGTCTTTACGGGAGATCAGTGAGAATTTTTGGTTTCACACAAGAATCTCATGAAGGAAGAAGCATATCACTGTTAGGTACAATTGGGTAAATCAGGAATATTAGAGCCCAAAGGGGGTTGCTGAATGATTTAAGCCTCCTGTTGGTTGTCATAGCATGAGTTGGTTAAACTCTGTACTATTTATGTGCTGAAATACCATCACAGTTTAATATTTCCTCGGTAACACAAGCACTCTTAAACTGTACCACTGTGTGTAGGTCCTATGGATGGATTGAAGAAATGGTTAGCACCAAAAAGAAAGGAAGGAAGGAGAAAATAGCTAAAGGTCAAATTTTAAAATATAATGAACAATCATAAGGATATTCATACACACTAGTATGTTTCCCTTAGGGTGCAATGGGACAGAATGTCCTAAAGTGTAGCAATGAGTTACAAGCCAGCTAGGCAGCTGGATATATTTATCATTTTTAGGATATGTGCAGGAGATATTTTGGAACACGCAGTCAGGATTCAGTGAGCTCACAAATGCAAATGCCTCAGTGTAAACAGTATCCAACAGCAAACATTTAGCTTTTCATCTAGATATTTGGAAGCATTTAGTTTGCCAGTGAAATATTCTTGGATTTTTCTCCAGCAGAGCAGCATATAGTTGTGGCTCCAGAAGGTTTAATTTATGAAATTTTGGAGAAGAGATATTTTTGGAAAATTTCATCTGTTTTGTTTAAAAATTAAACTTGGTTCTCTAACAGTATTATTACAGAGGTAGCGTTCTTATAGTGAAGATTGTATTTTTCTCCCAGAGTATGAAACAGAAAATAGATGCAGGAATTCTGGTATCCTGTATGGGACTGAATTATATAAATCAGGGCAGTAGTTTCCAAACATGCCCCTACACTGAAGTTGCTATAGAAATGCAGAACTGCTAATACTTGCTGTGCCCCATCTTGAAATTGGAATTCGTTTGGTGTGGCTAAGGTTTGGGATTTTTAAAAAAAATTCCAGGTCATTGTAAAATGCAAACAAGTTTGGGAACCAGTAAACTGGAGATCTTGCAATGTATATTTTGATTTTCAAACTTCCAGTCTTTGAATAACGTAGACCTTAAATTTCTGCACTAAAGTTTAAGTTATGATAATGAGATAGGCTAGTTAGATATAGGTGGGGGGAGAACATAGCATTATTTCCATAAAACTGGAAGAAAATGTTGAAAAAGTCAATCAAATCAGTTACATGTATAGTCTTAACATGTGAATCATCAATGTTCAAACTAGCCAGGATTTTGAGCAACTTCGTTATGTTGAGTCCACATATACACTTAGTGTTGCCAGATAAAATACAGAAAACCCTATACAATTTGAGTTTCAGATAACCAAATAATTTTTAGTGTAAATTTACCCCATACACTATTTGGGACATATTTATATGCACTATTACTTGGTATCCATCTGAACTTCAAGTTTACCTACATGCCCTATGTTTTTATTTGCTAAACCAGACAATTCTGCCCCAAATTTTAAGGGATTAACTTGAACCATAATTAATTGCACTGGGAAAAATCAGAACAAAAACTGACTTCAGCTTCTTGCTCATTCTATGTTCTTGTTTCCTAAATTACATTGACTTTTAATCATCATAAACACTACATGACTTTATAGTGAAAACTAACTTACCTTATTCTGCCTCTTCTGTCTTCTTCGGAGGCGCAAGAACTCCTTGTGTTGCCTGGAGACGAAGTTCACTGCTGCGTATTCCAGTAAGGCAGCAAACACAAACAGAAGGCACACCGCCATCCAGATGTCAATCGCTTTTACATAGGAGACCTGAAGAGGTGGGGGGAGGAGAGGGAGGGAAAAGAGAGGGAGGGAGGGAGGGAGGGAGGGAGAGAGAGAGAGAGAGAGAGAGAGAGAGAGAGAGAGAGAGAGAGTGTATGAGGCTATCACAGCTTTCAGGGAAACCAGATTCATAATAGTGTGAATAGCAAAATAATCTCGTTTCTTTTCCAAGGATTTTTTAGCCTTTTCTTAAGAAAATATGTAAATTATTATGGCTAGTGCTGCAGTAAACAACAAATGTCCATCAGTGAAGGAATAGGTAAAGAAAATGTGATATATATATATATATATATATATATATATATATGAATACTGTGAATTTTATTATTTGCATCAACATGCATATAACTGGAGAACATATTAAGTAAAATAAATCAGGCACAGAACGACAAATATCACATGGTCTCCTTCATATATGAAATTTTAAAAAGTTGATTTTATGAAAGTTGAGAGTATGAAAGGTGGGTGTTGGGTACGATGAATTACTAAGAAAGAATAAATTTTGATGTTCTGTGGCATAGAGGGAGAATAAAATTAACAATAATACATTATATACGTATTGTCTTAAATAGAGAAAATTTTGAATGTATTTCTACAGAGAAATGGCAAAACATTTAATGTTTAATATATCTAATAGATATGTTAATCATCCTGAGGTGATAACTACTTAATGTACACATGAATTTCACATCTCCTTGAGTATAGGGCTATAGCCCAGTGGTAGAACACACACAGCATGTATGAAGCCCTCGGTTCAGTTTCCTGCACCATAAGTAAGCCCTAAAACATCACATTGCACTTCATATGTATTTACAAATATGTATCAATCAAAAATTTAAATGATTGTAACATTAAAAATATGTCTCCTCCTCGGAGAAAATTATGGGATGACAAGTAATAGTCACAAGCCTCTGCTGTCCCTTTTGGTCCATCTCTCTCAGCACAGTCCCCAGCTCAAGTAGCTTCATCCTTGAGACACCTCTAAAGATAATAATATTTCGCTAATGAGAATGGATTCTAGGTCTTCTCGCCACAAAATGTAAAGAAGAGATAATGCATATACTAAACTGTTCAATGTAGCTATTCCATAATGGGTAGATATATGAATACATCATCATATATATTATGTTTTGCAATTAAAATTCAAGGACTAATTTAATGAAGAAAAGAAAAACAAACTTTTGAGGGTGAAACAGAGTGGGCACTCTATAAAAACTTCTGGCTTTTATTTTTCCTAACAACTAAAATTCAATATAGTTAGAATAATTCCAAAACATTAATGAGAAACTATCCTATGTTCTTCAAAAACCAATTTGTAATTTCTAGTGTTATATCAATCCTAATTGACATGAAAATAACTCTAGTTTGCAACTTCAGAATTTGAAAGCATCCAACTGAATTAAAACATCAATGTTCTAGACTTGAGGGGCCAGGGAGATAGCTCAGTGGAATAAGAGCTTGCCTGGCAAGTGCAAGGTCTTGAGTTCAGTCCCCGGTACTGCAGAAAAAAGTTACTCCAACTCATAAAACTAGTAAGTGACAAGCCAAGATTAGAATTAAAAATCGGTGGCCTAACAGTATTTTCTTTCTGAACATACAGAAACATAGTACTAAGATTATGCAGTTTGTATCATGAATTTCTCTTTGACTTGTAGTGAGTATTAACATGGTGTTGAACTTTTTCTAAATCATAATTTTGAATGCATGCGTCTTGACGCCATTATTAATCACGCCGCAGTATAGAACACTTTGTTTATGTACTATTTCATTTTTGTGACTTAGGTTTGCTTCTATGAACATTCTTTCCCCAAAATTTTGACTGTCTTTTTGCTCATTTGCTAGGTTAAATTTTAGATGAATTACATGTGCAAATGAAATAAAACTTATCTTTTTTTTTATTTCTACAGGGTGTTCAGGGTCTCACTGCTACATTGGACTCATAATGATCCACCTGTTTACTGCCTCCCAAGAGCTGGGATTACAGGCGTGTGCCATCACACCCAGTCTCAATTGTTATTTCAGCATGCCCTGGGGGCCAGGGCCAGCACAGAAGGCCCAGGGATTGGACTTCCAGCCTGTGAGCCTGCTTGCAGGTGCTTTAATCTGCAAAACTAGGCTCCTAATTTCATAAGTTAATTGTAGTATAAGTAGAGACTCTGAGAAATCCCAAGCAAGAAGCATTGCCTAGCTACCATTTTTCTAATTTCTCCAAGTTGTTTACCTTTTTGACTACCTTTCTAAAATGTAAATGGCATTATAAAATCATTTAAGTTTTATAAAGATCTTATCATCCTATCATGCACAGAATAAATATTATGTCAATATTTTC
The DNA here is from genome assembly GCA_004027915.1 of Capromys pilorides. Taxonomy (NCBI): domain Eukaryota; kingdom Metazoa; phylum Chordata; class Mammalia; order Rodentia; family Capromyidae; genus Capromys; species Capromys pilorides. The sequence continues at coordinate 4,572 of PVKN010040023.1, forward strand.
AACTATTTGGCTCTATAAGGAAAACATAAAAATTAACAAGGAAGGACAAGCAAGATAGCTCAGTGTTTGGTGCCTGCTTAGGCAAGCTTAGGCAAGCACATGCGGACCACCAGCATCACACGCTATGCCAGCCCCACTCTGAGGGAGGGCTGAGCTGGCCAAAAAAAAAAAAAAACCCACAAGGAAAATAAAAGTTAGCCACAACCCTAATATAATGTGATTATTATTTTTAAGGTCACCTTCTGAATTTTATTATTTGTCTCAGAAAATTAAAATTATTCTCTGACCTCGCATACATCCTGGCAAAGTGGTCCAGCACTTCATCTCCAGCCCTTTGAGTGTATTAGTGTTCCTACTTGGGAAGCTCTCTCTCATTTTTCATAATTAATCAACTCCTGAGAATTCCTCAGGACCTGACATAAAGACCAACTGTTCTGGGAAGACTTTCTAGCCTTTCTCCTATCTGGGTTAGAGGCTGTGTTTAATGTATCCCCTTATTATCTTCTATTGAACCTGGCTGTTTCTTCTTAGTTCATTTGCTGCCATGATCATATCAACATGCTACAAACTTGGTTTCTGTCCTTGTTTCTTCTTTTCTTTTATTTTCTCCTTCCCTTCTTTTTCCTTCTCTTCCCTTCCCTTCCTTTCCCTGCTCTGTTCTGTCCTGCCGTCCCCTGCCCTGCCCTGGCCTTCCATGCCCTGTTATACCATGTCATGTTATGTTATGCTAAGCGATACCATATCATGAGGTGCCCTTCCCTTTTATCCTTTCTTTGCCTGGCCTTGTGTGATATGTATTACTCTGAATTACCAATGTAAGACATGACAGCTTCTTGTAGATAAGCATTAGTTATAGGAGATGGATAAATATTAGAAGAGTTAATGAGTTAAAAAAAATAAGGAGAAAGAAAGGAAGTCGCTAGCTATCTTTGCATGTTTGTGATTTAATTTCAATAATTCTGAACTATATACTATTTCCCATAATTACATATATTTGATGCTTCTAAGAATGGAGAATCAGTATGATTTTAATTCTCTCAGCACACCTAGTATTCCTGGAATGGCTTTTTCCTTTAGTAAGCAATAATTTGCCTTTTACTTGCTCTTTTTGAGCAATTCAATCCTCTTCTGTGAGAATAGAACATTACCAGCCAAGCGTGATGGTGCACGCTTGTATTGCCAGCACTCAGGAGGCTGAGACAGGAGGATAGTGGCAAGTTCAAGAGCACCCTGGGGTACAAAATGAGCTGAAGGCCAGCCTGAGCTGCATAGCAAGACTCTGTCTCAAAAAGACAGAAAAAGAGAGAGAACATTACTAGTTACAGCATCCCGATTTATATATTATTCAAAAGGCCTCTAAATTTTTCAAGACTCAATAATGAGAATATGTGAATGGCTGTGATATGTCCATGCCAGGAGCTAAACCCAGCTGAGCTCGCTGACCATTGTTCTTGTCCTTCCTGGTGATTACAGCATGCAGTAATTTTCAGAACTTTCCCTTATCTCCTTGTGACTATCATCAGGCAAATCATGTATTTGGCTTCTTTTATAGTTGCTCATAATGAATCCTTTCAGTTTCTTAATCATTTTGTTTGATCTCTGAGTTTCCTCCGAATCATGAACTTCTTTACAGCATTGAAGTGCCAACATAAATGCATTATTCACATGGATTTAGAGGGCATTACGAAACATCTATTACGTAGGATGTGATGTCCCTTAGTGTGGGTCTCCCAATATTGAGAATCCTTTTTGTTACTTTTACACAGCTCTAACGTCAGATTCTCTCCTTTTAGCTGTTAATCCTTGGATATCTTTAGCTCACATCTTTCCCTGTCACATTCTTTTTGTGATTCTTGGGCTTACACGGTCCCTTTCTGAACTACTTTACTACAAACTTGTAAGACAGTTATCAAACATAATTGAACTGTCAAAATTATGTCATTATTCACCAAGTTGGAGTCTTTGGAGGTGTATTTAATTCACAAATTAACAGAACCCAAATATTGAAGTCTATTACGTAGAATGCAGTACACTAGGTGTTGTGAGAAGTGGGGAAGATGGAACAAAGATGTCTATGATACATGTTGATTCTTCTTAGAACCTCTGAGATTTTGCTTCAAGTGTCACTGTTCATACTATTACATTATATTATATTATATATCAGAGTGTCACAAATTTTATTTAAACACAGCTTTATGCACTTATTTACATAGTGAGCATTTCTATTTTTGCACTACAATGGCACATTGAATACTTGTGACAAAAATCAAATGGATTTTATTGTCTGGTCCTTTGCAGAAAATATATTCCAGCCTCCAACCTAGACTATATTGTCTGATTTGTCCTTGGGTTGTATATCCCAATGACCCTGTATCAGTGCTTAAGAACGCCATGATTCTTTAAGGAAAATAGTCGTATGAATGTATAACTGGTGCAAGGTAGATGCTTTCATATGCCAAGGTAAACAGGCTCCAAAAGTTGACTGAACATGGAGAGACTGATTTTGATGGATAAATCAGAGAAATTTCACTCCTAGATGATACAACATCTGATTTGGGACTTGAGGAAAGCCAGGATTTTGATGGATAGAAGCAGCTGTAAGGTCAAAGCCATGAAGATGGGAAAGAATACTGTGGCTTTTGGGGATTATAACCAGCTGAGTGACTTGGAAATGTGAGGGACTTAGGGGTTGCATGGTAAGGACAGACAGGTACAAGAGACAAGAAAGAGGCATTGAAAGATTTCCCTTCTTATGGGAAATTGCTTCTCTTTTCTTGACACTTTTCACTTGTGCACAAGGCTGGTTCTCTTCTAGGCTCTCTTAACAATATCTTTGAGTCTTTTATGGAATCTCTGTCTTTTATGGTGTTCCTTGAATCCTTTCTTCCACAATTTTCACTCTACCTTCAAATTCTCAATGAATTTGTGCAGTCTTGTAGCTGTTTTCATATTGCTGTGTATGTTCAAGGGGCAAGTAAGATGTGTGTGAGTAGTGTGAGAGTGTCTTCTAACAGAGATTGGTCAAATTCTTACAATCTCTTTCCCTCTACCAGTAAAACTAGATTTTCCAGTTCAATTGAATTCCCAATGAAATATGACAATAGTTGTGTGGGCTATTTTAGGACCTCTAAAATCTTTCACGAAGTCCTTGGATTTAACCATTCTAATAGCTATCTTAGGTGTCATTATGGCAATGCCGTACATTTAATAAAAGACTTGGATCCCTAAAGGAATTAGGGCTACCCACTACAAAGTTTCATGTAATGTTAACGAAAAAAACTTTTATTGTATTAATCTGCAGAGATTTCTGGGTTTTCTGCTTCCAGAATTCCTCAGCCTGGACTCTCAGTCATGCCTGTGCTAATTCTGAAATGAATATAGTTAATATTAGCAAAATTAAACTCATTGAATATCCCTTCCTTCTTCATCTTCCTATTAGAATTGTTCCACTCATTAACCACTCCGACGTTACTGGTGGTTCTTTACTTATCTTCATCTCTATTGGTCAGACTGATAAACACACTCAACATTTATTTCTGCATAATACATTAGGGTTTACTCTCGTCTCTCCATTCCAAAGATGTCATTCCAATCCCAGTAATTAACATTTAGACCTGGCTATTATGATAACTTCTTAACTGGTCCCTTTACATTCAGTTCCTCCTGCTAGGAAGCAACAGGACTAACCTGTTGCTTCTGTGAGACTAAATTCAAAACACCAACTTCATTTTGAAATACACGTGCTTAAGAATTACTCTGGCTGCCTATTGTAGGTTCTGCTATTCAAGACCTTGCTCAGCATGTATCTGTCCCAGTTATTAAATCTTAGTTCACTTTTTCCAAACCTAAACTTTTTACTTTGAGCAATTCTTCTTAGCCTGAGGAAGCCGAGTTCATTGCCACTGTTGATTCATTGTATATAGTAATGGTTTGCAAATAGTGAAGAGTGATTTTGCACCCCAAGGGGCATCTGGCAAATGCCTTGAGATAATTTTGCTTATCAGAACCAAGGGTAGGTGCTACTGGAATCTAGTAGATGGAAGTCAGGAATGCTGCTAAACATCTTACAACACTTAAGACTGCCTTTATCACAGTTATCCAGCCCAAGACAAACATCAACAATTCTGAGGTTGTAAATCCCTGATATAATCATACAAAATGAGAAACCCAAACCCAGGTTTCTGTGTCTAGTGCAGAAGTTCTCAGGCAGTGTTGATGTTATTTAAATACATTCATCAATATCTGAAGATATTTTTGTGTCCTGATTGGGAATTGGGGATTTGCTACTTTTTCTAGAGGTAGAAACCAACCATGATGCTAAGTATCCTCCAAAAATCACAACACAGCCTCCCATGAAAAAGAATTATCTAGCCTAACATATTAATAGTGTTATAAGACTGAAAAATCCTGGCCTGCAGTCTTCTTCCAACACACAAATTCATTACTTTTTTTCTCTACCTCTTTATTGCCAAATAGATCCTCAAGGAGTAATGCAAATTCCTCCACCTTCAAGATGCTTTCTCTGCCTTTTCTACACTGCCTTAATCTCAATAGCTTCAGAATTTGTAATGAACTTGTGGTTGGAATATTCCAGTGTAGTATTCACTGCGTACATATGTGTTTTTCCTTAAAATATTGGATATTTTTAAGAATAAAGAGCTAGTATTCATAGCAATAAAGACCAGTCTTTGCCATTTATTGAGTCCCCCATAAGTTTGTGTCAACTGATACATTTACTGAGTAAGATATAAATTCAAATTTCTTTCATAATAACTGTTTTGTATGAAAGGTCAGTTATAAAAAATAAATACATTCATCAATATCTGAAGATATTTTTGTGTCCTGATTGGGAATTGGGGATTTGCTACTTTTTCTATTTTTTACTGAAAGTAAAAAATAATGAGGTGCACACAATGGTGCATGATTATAATTCCAATATTGAAGGAGACAGAAGGAGGGGGAACTGAGAGTTCAAGTCCTGCCTGGGCAATTTGGCAAGACCCTATCTCACTTGTTTTAAGGGTCAGAAATGTAGTTCAATGGTAGAATGACTCTAGGTTTGATACCTAGAACCATGCACACCCAAAATTAGCTTAAAGTTGTTATTTTTAAAATGACAGCTGTTGATATCCAGATCTCTCTTGATTTAATTTCACTAAGGAAAATAGTACATAATACTTCTAGAACTTTACAAATATATTGCGGAAAAGTAGATCTAATTAAGTGGTTTAAGTTTTCATGGCACTAGATAAACAGTTATCTATTGTTTGAACAGATCAGTTCAGTGATGGAATTCAGTTAATTGCTTCACTGATTTGGCATTGTGTTGACATTTTTAGAGCTATTTTCAATCTATGTTCATTATACTTACTTAGAATTTTTGAAACAGTTTTGGCAAATTTTTTTGAGACAATTGCTTTTCTTAATTTTACCCTCACTTTTAAAGTGAAAAAGTCAAGCTTATATTTGTTTATTTTACTCCTACAATTCATTTTGTTTGTCTTCAGACATTGCAGTATTTTTCTGTGACATAAAGCCAGTTATTCATGGATTGAGCCTCTTTTTGCCTCATATTTATTCCCAAGAGAGAGAGAAATAGATCATAGATGTAAAAGAAATACTGGAATTTCTTTACAGGTTGGGCATCTTTGTTCTTTAAGTAATGACTTCCACATAACATCGTACAAACTTGAATATACTGATATTCCCAGCCACCAGGATGACGTCCAAGTAGCTGTAGCATTCCCTAGCAGCAGATAAAGGAGGAACTGCTTACGAACATGTGCAAGAAGATCTCCATAGATAAAACACACAAATGACTAGGATCAACCAAGAGCTTTTTAGAAGAACAGGGAAAAAATGGAATTTATAGGACAATCTCAATTTCTCAGTTGTCTTTTTTTAACTACAATGACAATTCCCACCCTTTTCCTTGAGTCAGTGTTTACTCTCTAGTTGTTCCTATAGACCATTGCTAAAGCAGAATGGAAGGATTTCTGTCTGGCACAGTACAGTTTTATTTCATCTAATTTAAAAGTATAAATTTCTTAATTAACTTTGATTATTGTAGTTGATGAAATAAAGACTATTTGAGGTCAAAACAGTCTGAGATATCCTTCCATTACACAGAATAGAAGACTTCGATAGTTTAATCAACTTGTCTTTTGTTGATTGCTATGAAATATAGTGTCATCATCACAATCCCCATCTTATG
>PVKN010040024.1:0-10787 GCA_004027915.1 Capromys pilorides
TGATACTCAGAAGCTTCCCCTCTTGTCCTTGACATTTGAAAGAGAATTGTTTGTAGCTCAGAAGCTCGAAGGCTCATTGGTGGAATTAATGACATTTTCATTTCTCAGAAGTGTATCTCCTCCTTTCTTCTAGGGTTGGAACTGGGTGTCAACCAGGACCCAGCAGGCAACAACTCCAACAGCTAAGTTAAGTGGACACATATTGGGATCGCTGATGAGCTCTGCTAGGACAGATCAGAGCTGTCCTGATGGAGAATGATATGAACTATCCATTCAAAGCCAAATCTAACCACCATAGACAGTCACACCTATACTCACCAAATGAGAACAATGACAATGATGTCTATGTTATTTTCATAACTGAGAAACAAAGAGCAACTGACCCTGCCCCCTTGTGTTCTATAGACCTGTGTAACTTGGCCTGAATCACTTTATCTTCTGCATAGTACGAGAGCAGTGAGGACAAACTAAAAACATGAAATTCCACCAGAAGTCTGCTGAAACTGTATATGGTTTCACTTATTCTGCATGCTTCAATTATTTGAAATTTGAGAATATTCATTACACTGACAGTTACAAAAGATAAAACCATTTTGATTGGAGATGAACTCATTTTGAGGAAGCAGATAATAAATTCAGAACACAGAAATTAAATTCACTAAGGAAGTACCAAAACAGAAGGAAATATCCTGTGTGTTTTCTTAACTTCACTCGTGGTTTAGATGTACAAGAAATGAGTGTTGTGCACACATTAGTAGAAATGGAGACACAGAGAGATGCTTGAGTACACAACATTCTTCATTTTAGTTGATAGCTAATCCTTTGTCACAGTGACCAGGTGGTGACAAGCATGTAGAGTCTCTTGGTGTTGAAAAGCTAGAGCTTTTGCAAATATTTGTTACTGTGAGAACACAGTGATGGGTATCTTTGCACAAAACTCATCATGCACTCTGGTTAATAATTGTGGATAAAATGTTAGGAGAGATGAAGATGCTGCATTGCACACACATCTTGGCTTCTTTGCACATCCGTAGAGGTTTTCAGAACATCTGCACCACTTTATGGCCCTACAGACAACATGTGGAGAACAATGATAGCAATCACCATAGTGAAGTCAGTTACAGCTCTGCTCTGTTGCCCTTACTACTCACCACTCACCATACCAAGCTCATGCCATGCTGACCCCCACCCCACTGTCCCACATCCCTGTATGTGTCATTAACCCCTGTGCAGAGGTGATTGAGGCTCAGAGAGGTGTGGCCAGCCAGGAGCACAGGCTTAGATAGTGCATCTTTTCTCTTACATGAGAACCAAAGTATAAGAAATGAGCAAGACAAAAGATAGATCATAGGAAACAGGGAGGCAGAAAGAGGCCAAGAGATGGTGGAGTGGGGGGAAGAGGGAAGGGGAAACGGGAAGAATTAAGATGCTTTATGTGCTTTATGTATCTTTAGCAACTCCCCACCGTGACCATAGTCATTACAAACTATGAATGTATACCAATAAAAATGCAAATTGTAAACAAATGTCATTAAAAGCTGGAAAAGAAAACCTGGATGCACAAGACTTCCCAGTGATGCCCCCATTCTCAGGCCTCCCCTGTGGCTGGGTGGAGCCCTGGTTCCTGCTGGAGCTCTGACCAGAGGACCCTCAGCCTCTGCTGCCCTAGCCCTAGGCTGGCCCTCCCCCAGGGGCTGCCACCATATCTTCTCTGAGACTGTCTGTATTCACCTGGCCTTGCCCTGTGTATCCACTCAGTAGCCTACAGGGGACTCCCAGGTCACCCTCCAGGGAGGCTGCTCAGCATGCTTCCGGGTCATGCCTCCCACCATGCTGACCCTCTTGCTAGCTTTCTCTTCTGCTCTCATAGCTTCTGTACATGTTTTGGATTCTCTTACATGGCTGGCCTGATTCATTTCTAGATGACAAAGATGGCCACCAGCTCAGTCCTACACCAGTGCCCTGACACATCTGAACTGTAACTATGGCTTATGGGTGCCAGGGCTCCTCTCCAAGTGGTCCAGAATGTATGGGCTGACTGGGCCTGGCCTGTGCCCTGGGGAAACCATTTCCCTAAAAACATGAATGTGACTACCACAGACTCTCTAGTTGAGCATACACAATCTTCTAGGCATTTTAGATACTTCATTTAGGAATGACTCACCCTGAGATTAGAGATTCTAGGTAATTTTTCCATGGTTTTCCTGCAGGGCATCCTTTCCTGCTCCCACAGCGCTCTGAGCTCTGACAGTGGGATCTTCTTGTGGGGCTTCCTGAATGGGGAGGAAGGGCGTGGCCCACAGCACCAGGTCTGCTTCTCTAAGGTAGTACCAGATTCATTCTTCTCTCTACCAGGGACCAGAACAAAATAGTTCCAGTTCCTTGGGGAAACTGGGGTTCATTCCTGCTACCTTCCCTCAAGAGAGAAATGTTAACCACTTCAGCATGAATTTCAGACAAAAATATGGTAAAGCCACATAGGGAAACCTGCAGGGGGGCCTGGTGTCTGCCAGAGGCCACTCCATGCAACACAGCATGAGCTACAGGGACACAGGGGTCCAGGCTCAGCCTGAGCTTACCCAGCTCTGCACCTTAGAGGTTGTCTGTGCACCTGGGAGGACCCAGTCACTTCAGGACAACCACAGCTTCACCCTGTGTCAGACTGGGGTGGGGCAGTTCCAGGACAGCTGTACTGGGAGGGCTCTGCAGCCCCAGGGAGGCCTGAGACAGAGAGGGAAGACTGTCACTATCTGGACACAGAGAAGGCCACAGCTTAGCACACACCACCTGCCTGCTCCACACCATGGACCTGGAAGCCACTCAGAGCCCTGGCAGTCACAATGGGTGCTGCACAGATTGCTCCTCCCATGTGGCCACGGAGCTGTCCTGTGTCAGGCATATGTGTCCTGAACAGCCATTCTCTTCAGTGGTAAAAGAAAATTCAAGGCTTCGATTCTTCACAGTGAGATAACAGCTCAGGGGAGCCTGGAAGCTGTGTGTGTGCTGTGAGAGTTTGGCAGGAGCCTTCGGTAGGAAAGACCTGAGCCATCTCCCTCCTTCCCATCTCCAGGAAATCCCGGGAACTTAGAAGGTATAGCAGGCTCTAGACATGGTAAATACACAGCAGGTTCCAGAGGGAGGGCCCCTCCTCAGGCCAGGATCCAGGCTCCCCAGCAACCCAACAAGGACCCTGGGGAGTTCAGGACCAGGGATGACACCCTAAACAAGCCATCCTAGCACTGACCTATAATGGCACAACAGGAAGGGGGCCTCATTCCACAAGGCCATGCTAGAAATGGGCTCCCAGGACCTGCACTGCCTGTGGTCCTTTGCCCTGTTTCCTTTGGACCCATGACAGGAGCCCTCCCCACATATCTGGCAGTGGATGGCAGATGTGTGCCACCTCCCCCCACTCACGGCATTCCCAGGCTTACTGGACCTCTTCTATTTCTTAAACATGCTGGCTGGCAGCAGACACAGTGCCAGGGTTTGAATTTGGCCTATAGTCCACATGGTGCTGGAACCTTGGTTCCTGAATGGAGCCATGCTAGGAGGCGATAGGGCTACGGAGAGAGCCTCCCCAGTAGGCTGACACTGGGTCTGGGGTTGGGAAACTCTGGACAGAGCACCTGGCCCCACCTCCAGGCTCTGCCCTGGGTTGAAGCAAGACCAGATGTCATCTGGAGCCCAGAGATGCAGCACGCTGCTCCAGATTCCCACCTCCAGAATGTGACCAAGGACATCTGTTATGATTTAGAGCTGGATATCTCTCAAGCCTCATGCACCCCCAGGTGCCTGGAGCGTGAGAGCTGAGCACTGACATGCAGTTAGGAGGTGGGGCCTGGAGGTCACCGGGGCAGTGACCTGAGAAGCTTTATTTCCTCCCAGGCTCCTCTTCTCTCTCTGCTTGCTGTCTATCATGAGATGAGAACTCTCCCCCCCACCCCAGGCCCCCTGTGCCATCCTGCCTTGCAACCAGGGGACCATGGGCTGAAACATGAGCCAAAATAAACCGCTCCTTCTTTTAGCCATGGTTTTAGATACTTTGTCCCAGTGACAAGAAAAGGAAGTAAGGCAGCATCGCTTTCCCCTTAGAGACCCAAGGAAGGGCTGGATGAGCAGAGATGCTGAGAGGTAGGCAGGAAGAGGCCCTGTTCAGTCCCACCTGGGGTGGTTCCTCTTGACACAACTGCCCAACCCCCTCCATCAGTACCTCTCCAGCCAGGGCAGCGATTTGGGTGGCTCATGTGGTCATCTAGCAATGTGTCCCTCCTAAAGAGGCTACAATTTATGGAAAAAAGGCCTTGTCCCCAGGGCAAAGCACCTGGTATATATTAACTTGGTGTCTAGTGAATATTCATTCAGGTAAAGTCTAAGACTGGAAAAATGGGCTGTCATATGGTTGATAACGCAGTCCCTGCCTTCTGTCCTCCCAACTCAGCCAGCAGACGTCACTGTCCAGTTAGACACAGAGAAAGCTCAGCCTACAGACCCTATCTGAGCTGACCTTAGTGCTCCTGGCAGCGACCAGTGTGAGTGCTCACCCCCTCCCTCCCGTGGGCCTTTCCAGAAGCCTTTCCCTGCCCACATTCCAATCTACAGATGCGTTCTGTGACACAGACCTTGTTTCTACTGAGTCTGAGTATCTTGGGCTGCCATCTTTGAGCTGCTCCTCCACCCACCCCATATCCTCAATTCTCAGGACTGCAGAAAGCACAACTTACTTAGATCTGCAAGCTTTGGAGCCTTGAGCCCGTGGACTCACTGTCTCTGCACCATAGTTCCTTGGATCTCTGCTGAGGTTCCCCATACTTGTCCAGGAACTCGGTCTGCAAGGCTGGGATCTCTGGCCCAACAGCAAAGGGAGGCTACAGCCTGGCGGTCTCCCGTGCTGCCTCTGTGTGTAAGGGATACTGTGAGTATTTTGGGGATAAGCACTCAAAGATGTGTTGAGACCCTCAGGAAAAAAGAAGAAAAAAAAAGGATGCCTACAAAATACCTCGTATTATTCACAAAAATTTAAACCATATGTTTTCTCTTCTTTTACTGAACCTTTTACAAGGAGGCCATTAAAATGCACTCCTCGAAGAGCTGTTTGATGTCCCCAGAGCTCCCAAGTATTTTACAAGCTGTTTTCCTTAGAAGCAAAAGGATATGTTTAAACTTACCTAATAGGTGTGGAAATCACCCAAATCTGAAAAATTCTTTCATAACCTTTGACTTGGACCCAACAAATTGCCTGCCTCCAGCTCTCCACGGTGGATGAAATTTGTAACTGTCATGGTGAAGTCAGTGTGAGTTGGGGTCTGGATGCATTAGGAAGAATGCCTGGGGGACACCTTGTGCCCAGGGCTAATGTGGTGCTGAGCCCTGTCTGTAGCTAGGAGTTACCAAGGGGCCAGGCGAAAAGCAGCCAAGGGCCAGTGTCAAGAACCTGTTCACTGAGGAACCCTGCTCACATCTGCCTTTGCAAGCTTGTTTTTGCAAATAAATGCTATTTCTTTTTCCACCCTAATCAGCAGAGAATAATCAGCTCATCTCACTGAGCTGACTTGAGTGCCGCAACAGGCAAAGCCGCTTTATCTCCTTGTCAGCCTGCTTTGTGTCTGAGGAGGCTCTGTGACCTCACCTTGGCACGTGCACTTGTGATTCTCTGCCTCCAGTTTCTGGGACTCTGAACAGACTTGCTTCCTTTCCAAGGGAAAGTTTGGAATAATAGCTTCAATATCTCAATTTACACTGTGATTTACTCTTTACAAATGACTGTGACCCACCTTACTTAATCCTGACAGAGTAAGGTTCTTACACAATCCCTGGACCAACTTCTAGCCACTCTTGTCCTCCTGAGAGTAGTGACACTGGCTTTGACATCATGGAGCACAAAATTGAGATGCGGGTTTTTGGGTTAAAATGAGTGTGTTTTCTCTGGGGCGAGTCTCACATATGGAACATCTCCAGAGGGCCGCAGCACAGTGCGTCTACTGAGTATGTGGAGGTAGGCATGGCCCCATCGGGAGTGTGGGCAGCTCCCTGAGGACAACTGCCGTTCTTCCTCTCAGCCTTACTCAGGTGGCACCCTACCAGGCCCTAAGGGAAACACAGGACCAATCGACTTTATCACATTTCACAGAAAAATAAACTCATCAAGTGAAGCGGCTTCTGGAACTGTGTAATTACTCAAGGCAGAGTAGCCATGGGCGTCTGGTTCTTCTCACAGAGCAGAGCTGTGCTCAGCTGTGTCCCTAGCCGTCCCACACTCTGGGAAGCCCCATCGCTGCAGAGTCAGGGTGGCTCCCCATGGAATAGGATATAGCTGCATGCATCTTCGGAGCAGTGTGACACTGAACATGGCTGTTATCTCTGGCTCCAGGGATCCTCTGCCCTTCTACCTGCCCCAAGCATTCACACATTCCCAGGTCCTTGCAGATCCAGAACTTTGTCCACTGAGCCCAAGACAAGCACTTCTGTCCCTGCACAGCAGCCACAGTGTCACTTGCCTGGGAAGGGGTAGGAGGGGGCCTCTCCAGGAAGTGAGGCTCTGCTTCTGTGCACAGCCCACCCACATCACCCGCAATCACTGCCCCAGTGGAAACAGCCCCGGGGATTCCTGCATGGAGTGTCAGAAACAAGGGAAGGACTTTCCACATCCAGTGCTCAGGACCAGGTGTTGTGGTGGGCAGGGCGGAGACCAGGAGAGCAGGACATGGAGCACATCCATGAGGGCTTTGTGTGTGAGTTCCACAGTACAGGGAGCAGTGAGCAGGCTTCCATGCAGACTGCAAACACCAGAAATGCACGACTCATAACCAGTCTCCTAGCACAGGCACAGGAAGACTCGGGCTGATACCACACAATGATCCTGCACCTCTGAAAAAGCACCATGCTCTGTCTGCAGAATGTGGCTCCCAGCCTTAGAGATTTTTCCTCCTTATGGGACTGTGGCTTGCAGCTTTCCAATGTCAACATCCGGGATTCTGATCTTTTGGGGTTGTGATTTTTAAGACATTAGACTTCAGGGGGTTTGGTCTTTCTTGGTTGTGGTGCTGGGGACTGTGGCTTCCAGGATTACAATCGTCCTGCATATGCCACGCACCTCACCTCTGTAGTCTCCTGTCCCTTTGCTCTTGAAGGCTGGCTTCTATCACCCTCATCTGCTGCAAGGGCCTTCCCAGCCTCTGCCCATCCTGTGACCCATGGGTCAGCAATTCTTCCCACTGGAAGCCCTCCCTCATCTTCTCAGAAACATCACTGTGCCATTATCCCTTCTCCCCACAACTCTACCTCTTCTCTCACTGGTATGCATCCATCCACTTGGGCTTCTCCTGAGCTGCAGCCATGTGCTGCCCAAGCTTCTCCACCTATTCCAGCCTGTTTCCTGTTCCCAAAAAGATGTCCTACAGTATACTGCCTCTGTCTCCCAATGTGCTTCTCTCTTCTTCCTGCTAAGAAATAGGACCAAGCAGGAAGCTATGCTACAGGAGGATACTGTTGAGGGCAGCTCAGCCCCAAGAATATGCATAGAGAAACAGCTTCTGGGCTAATCTCTCCACGGCTTAACTCTCTTTCTGAATGTGACACTCTGGATACTGACCCGTGACCATAACAAGATCATCCTGCCTGGACACAGATGGCCTTGGGGTCCCTGGGAGGCTTCTTTCTCCTCAAGCAGCCTCAGCTGTGTGTTCTGTGGAAGCTTAGATGTGGAGTGACTTCCTGAGCATCCTAGTGGGCTGCATGCCTTAGGAAGCACCAGTCACCATGGCAACCAGTGTACACATTGGGTCCCATAGTCATGGACTCCGCCAAGTGTGGGTCAAACATATTCAGAAAATAAATTGGGTCTGTACTGGACACATTCAGGTTTCTTTTTGTCCTTCAAATCATACAGCCCATGTAGTACATGTTTGCCCAGTGTATCCATTGTGTTAGGGAGAGGGCAGCATTAGAGAAGGTATAAAGTATGCAGGAGCATGGGTACAGGGTTTTGTAAGCTGGGACTCGAGCCTCTGTGTATGTGGCCTCTGTGGATCCTGTGTGCACACTGAGGGAGCCTGGCAAGGGACAGGAGAGCCAGGACCCTGGGCAGGGCTACTTCTGAGGAGCACTGAGGTTGGCGAGGACTGGGCAGCCTCAGCTGTGGGAAACCAGGCCACGACTGCACTCTGTCTTGGGACTGCTTCTCTGAGCCCTGTCCTGCCAGCATTTAGGGCTGGGGGAGCAGATGCAGGGGTCCTTCGCAGACACTTCTTCGTGGGCCTATCCCATGGAGTAGTCACTCAGATCCCCCAACAGAGTCTATGCTCCCAAGTTAGCACCTTGAAAGATGAATGTCATAGGTATTTGTCCCTCTGTTCTCACCTCTTTGAGTCCCTGAGCCCATCAGGCAGCCCAGTGTCAGCCTGACCTGGATGGAGGGTCGGCAGTGAAGACCTGCAGGCTCTCTGAAGCTTTGCACTCACCTGCATGCCCACCACGTGCACAAACCCAGACCACACTGGGCATAGTGATCTCTCCAGGCATGGGCACACTGCTTATGTCCTAATTCACTGGGAAGTGACCCTCCCTGGGTCCCCATGATACCTGCTAAAGCCTTTTTCCTGTTGGCTGGCTCCATCTGTCCAGCCTCTCACCTTCTCTGGAGCCATTCCCAAGGCGCCCACTGGCTTCTCTCAGTCTCCTAAAAGCCTGTCTCTGGATTAAAGTTTGCTGAGCAAGTCCCAAGCCGGAGACTCAGGAGGCACTGGCTTTGCATGGCCTGCAATTTTTCAAGAATGAAAAACATAATAACAAAAAGCCAAAAACCTTCATTGAGAAATGAGCCAGCCGCATGCAGGTAACTCCCCCACAGCAGCTCTCGGCCCTCAGCTGGACGCCTGGGCTCTGCCCCTGACGTTTCCCATACTGGGCTGAAGGCTGGGATGTCAGTGGCACACTTTACAGAAAGCACCTACACCTTCAAAGCCTCAGAGTTAATCAAAGGTGATTAAAGCCAGGTCCCTGCCGGGTAGTTCTTTCATGGTTCCAAATGTGTAAGGAAAAGCAGAGATGCTTATCTGGCCAGCACGCGGGAACTTGCTCCTTTCTGTAAAAATATACATGCTGACAGGACAGGCTGCAGATCTACAATTTGTCTTGTGTGATCCCCTCTCAGCACGGGAACCCCTGGCTTGTGTATCCCATTAGCAGGACTGCTGTCGTGCTGGTCCAGGGAGGGTGAGCCCCAGCCCAGGACCAGACTCTGAGCCAGCTCTGAGGCTACGAGAATGTCACTCCCAGCCCCCAGGCAGAAGCAGCTCATATCTCCTATCCTCCAGCATTGCTTTGTTTGGCCCCTTGCAGCCTGGGGTGTATGGTGATGTAGCCATCGCCTAGGCCAGGAGGTGCTGCACCTTCCCAGGCCCAGCGACAGCTTTCCTGAGTTTCTGGCTGCTTCTGGAAAACCCCAAGCTGTATTTTCTGTTCCAGACACAGGAAACAGAATTGGCACCTGCACTTCTGTCTGGCGTAGAAATCCCCCCAGCCCCAAGGCTGTTTATATGGTGATTAATTGAAAGATACAGCCAAAGGCCACCTTCCTCATGGACAGGGTCCTAGCAAATAGCCCCAACTTTGATTAGCTAGAGGATTTCCGAGGCAAACAGAGACAGAAGACACTCCAGCAGCACTGAAGGCTCTGAACTTTTTCCTTGGGAGGCCTGAAAAAGGATACCTCCAAACTTATCAGAAGTCAAAACTACAAATTAAAACAATGAGATATTGCACAAATGTTAGACATGGTTTGGAATGTTAGTTGTGATAGAAGTTCTGATGGAAACACTCTGTGTGCAGTGTGTCTGTGTGTATGTGTGTGTGTGTGTGTGTATGTGTATGTGTGTGTGTAAAGAAAGCCACCTGGAGCACAGAGACACAAGTTTCACTATGTTCAACAAGGTTCTATTTTAAGAGAAGAAACAGAAAAGGTGCAGTAAGTATAACTCTGTAGGTGTGGAGGCCAAGGAGGTGCTGAGCGTGTCTCATAATGGCAAAGTGCATCTCACCCCACACCTGATGTGGCCGGACCTCCATGCAGCTGCCCGGCAAGACTTGGAGACCCAGGCCGCTAATGAGGAAGGATAGTCCAGGCAAGGAAAGTCACTGTCCTTTCTGCCCACAGCCCTGGTCCAGTGCTCAGCTGCAAGAGAACTGGGAAGCAGTTCTGCTCTGCCTGAGGAGGTGATGGTGCTGAGAAGCGTGGACACTGACACCATGCCATCTCAGCACATCAGTGTGGCTACAACAGGCCACTTGAAGCTGAGATCCAGACCAAGAGAAAAGGCTGATAACTCGGTTTGGAGGTTGAAAGCTCAAGATCAGGTGATCAGAACTGCTGGGCCCATGGTGAGGTCCCCTGGTATGTGACAGCATGCAGAATGTGACATGTGGTGGAGTTCACAGAAGAGGAGGCTGAGGATCAGCACACCTACTCCAATACTGCCTCCCTTCCATGGGACCTCAGCTATTCCCGCTACACCTGACCAATCCATAGAAGCAGTGTGGGTCCCTTTGTGAAGAGTGCAACCCGGATGCCCTGTCTCCCTCTGCTAGGCCTCCTCGTTGGGTCTTGCCTCTTTTTCAGGCCCTGGGCTGGAGGCCATACTTCCCCACCGGAGTCTCACCCTGCCACACATGTCACCTGCTCTGTGGTCCCCAGGTTAAAGTGATTCCTCCTTCATCTACATTCAGTTGTTCCTCAGCTTCTCTCTAGTGAGCACACATCTTCCTCAGACCAAAAAGTAAGTCAAAGTTAC
>PVKN010040025.1:0-10779 GCA_004027915.1 Capromys pilorides
TGAGTTCAATCCCTGGTTCTGCAAAAACAAAAAACAAATTATACTTGATAACAAGTAGATGTGGTTGTGTCCAGTACGA
This sequence comes from Capromys pilorides, assembly GCA_004027915.1. Taxonomy (NCBI): domain Eukaryota; kingdom Metazoa; phylum Chordata; class Mammalia; order Rodentia; family Capromyidae; genus Capromys; species Capromys pilorides. The sequence continues at coordinate 80 of PVKN010040025.1, forward strand.
AGATTTTTGTTTTTTGGTGTCGGGGATCAAACTTGGAACCTTGGGCTTGCCAGGCAGGTGCTTATGCCACTGAGCTATATCCTCAGCCTGATATGAATCTTAATAATTCAATACATTGTGTGTTGTAATGGACATATTTAATGCAGTCCTGGGAAATAAATCATTAATTTTGATTTCTGCAACTTTTTGTTGCTTTTGTGTGGGCCATCATTCTTAACTGACATCATTTTTGTTGTTACTCCTGTCTCATACATCTTCAGTTAACCCTTGATTTAAACTCTGGGAGCCTAAGACTAACTGTGTCATCAAGGTATGTATACATGGGTCTAGTAGAAATATTAGAATATTAGAATTCTCATTCTTTAGACTATTCCTTAAATTTTTTTTTTAATTTTAGAATATTTCTATAGATGAATGATTAATTTTAGTTTTCTTATATTAAGCAGTAGGTAACAGAAAAATAAAGTACTGGGGGTCATGGGTATAGCTCAGCAGCCTAAGCCTTTGCCTGGCAAGTACAAGGTCCCATTTTTACCTTCCTGAAACTGTTTGGAAATATGACACCAGTTCCCAACTTTGAAGCTATTAGCTGCAGCCAAGTATGTATTGCTTTACCACTGAAATACTGCCACCTCCTGGATGGGGAGTGGAAGTGACAAGGGACAAGTCAGCTGCTGTGGATGGCTTCCTGAGAGTGGGCGCCAGGGGAAGCCTGCCAGTCCTGTGGTAGGAATCAAAAGCAGGAACCAAACCCTGGCAGCAGGAGCTGACTTCCCATGTAGGACTTGGTCCAACCAGATGCTGGACTGCTGGGAAATGACATAAAACGCCTTGACCTTTGGGAAGTGGGTCACAGCCTAAGCTGTTAGAGCCTCTTGTAAACTGGCCACTCTGATCCCAAGGCTCCTCCCTTCAAAACAGTTTTCAAAATGTCTCTTGTCTCTGAGTGGATGTGTTCCTGGGTTGGACTTAGAGGTCTGGCACACTGTAAGCAGGGTGACACTGAGGCTTCAGTTTTAGGGCAAAAGCCCCACCTCTGGGGAACAGGTCCCAAAGCCCAGGCTCATGTGCCCATCCCTTACCACCAGTAAAGGAGATGGTAGAGGTGAAGAGCGGGAAAGGAGCTTTGTCATCAGCATGGCCATGCTGGGAAGCACAGAGGGGTTCAAGATCTGTCCTCCAGGGGCTCACAGAAGCTCTCAAATTTTATAGAAAAGGGGAATAAAGGCAAGTGTTGTGGGCTCACATAACCAGCAGAGTAGGTGATCCTGGTCAGGCTGTGGTCTGGTGGTTTGGTAGCTTGGCACTGGTTCTGTGAGGTTCTGGGGTGGCCATTGTGGCCTGCAGGGGAGGTTCTGTCCCCTGGTAAGATGAGGGCTTCTGCTTGGGGGCAGCCTCAGTTCCTGACGTGGGTAACTTCTCAAAACTGGGTGGCCTGGCAGCCTCTACAGTCTTTAGGACAATGACTCAGCCTTGTGAGCATCAGTCCAGGGAGCCTGGAACTGAATGCCGTGAAGGCTGGCACTTGCATAGCCCCGAAAATCCTGAGAAGGACTTCAGTTACTTGAGGGTGCTGAGAGAGGCGGTATAAACTTAGCACTAATCGTGTAGCGCAGGTGCTCCTGAGGGGCAGAGCTGAGCAGTGGCTGGACTCAACATGGTGAAGTCGTAAGGCGGACATAGATAGTGAAGGCAGGGATACCAAGGTTTGTCCTGCTTTTAATTCTCCACTAAGCATCTGTAGACCCAGGTTTGAGGTGCCTGTTACAATTCCAGAGGAGACCAGAAAACTTTCCCGCAGGATGTGGGATTGAAGAGGCAGGTTAGAGGGCTCAGCACACGGTGGGACAGCGACTTCCACCAAGGGCTGTTTTTCATTCCTCCGTGCAGAGGGTTTAGGATTTCTCCCTCAGCATTGCCTGCTGCCCTCACCTCATGGCTCCTTACAGCACCTCCTTCGCTTTGGCCGTATCGGTTCCTCGTATGTCTCAGTACATTGCTGAGAGAAATGACTGGCTCTGAACTCTCTGAGGCTTCTCTAATACCCAAAGGGTGAGGTCCAAATTCTTTTGAGGCCTTAAACTCTTTACAATAGGGTTTCCTGTACTTTTCGATCATCCTGACCTCACCATGCCGTCCTTCCCGCTTTACCACTGGTTGAGACATACCTGATACTCTAGTAACACAGTAGCAATTTGTTTTCCCTGAGCACACCTTTTCTTTTTCCTTCTGCCTATATCTTCTATCAAGCCTTTCTCTATAAGCCTTGAATGGCAGTTTCCTTGGCTATTAAATAGAGGAAAAAACCATATCTAATAGTATTGTTGTGGGGATTAACTGAAAGATGCTCAACACAACTGCTTCCTCCACAATGTCATTGCTGTTAATATCATTGTGGTTTTCCTTGCTCATGTTCGTGGGATAAACTCCTACTCTCTAGCAGACTTTTTTAGAGCAGTTACGTGTAAGTTAAGTACAGTGATCTTATGCAAGGGATTTGAGCATCTGAAAATTATGGTGCCTTCAGAGAGTTCTAGAATGGATTCCCATGGATGCCAGAAAATGACTGAATTTAGAGACCTTTTTTTTTTTTTTTTTTTTTTTCTACCGGGAACTGAACTCAGGACCTTGTGCTTGCCAGGCAGGCATGTGCAATGAGGTACACCCCCAGCCCTTAGGGACTTATTTATTAACAGAAAATTCCTAATTGATAGTGTCTTCTTCAAAACTGGAATTAATCACATGATTTTTTAAAAATCTCTTCCATGGTATTATTTGTAATATATTTTTGGAACAGTTCATGCCAAAATTGAGTGCAAAGGTCAGAGATCACTTGTGTATCCCTGCCTTCCACACACAGCTTCCACATTACCTGCATCACCTATCAGAGTGGTCTGCTGTTTGTAACTGATAAGCTTACTCTGGTCTCCTGAAATCCAGGGTTCATGTTTAGAGTGGGATGCCATATGGATTTGGATAGATGTCGTATATCTACTATTATGTACGCATAGTTTCACTGCCCTAAAAATCCTGTTCTACTCTTACCTCTCTCAAGTCTAACTGATCTTAAAGACACCGAGCCTTGAGCCTTTCTTCTTCAGGAAACCTCCTGATCCCTATGGCTTTCACCAGTCCCTTGCTTCTCAGCAGTCCTTCAATACTTTATTTCTACTTCTATTAGTCCTCATCGATTCTGGGTTTTTGTTCTATTTTTGTCTTTTTGAGATAGGGTTTCACTGTCCCGTACAGGCTAGCCTTCAACTCCCTTTGTAGTTTAGGGTGGACTTAAATTCACAGTGATTCTCCTGCCTCAGTCTCCCTAGTGCTAGGATTACAGGCATGCGCCATCACATCTGGCCTTGATTCTGTTCACTTATATGTGCATGGGTCGTTTACATTTGTAAGCTTTTAGAGTTCTTGAGCTCAGGAGTACATATTTTTTACCCCATCCCAGTTCACCTAGCAAGATAGGTGCTTAATGCTTGTTTTTGTCAGGTTGTATGTTAGGTTCTAGTCCTAGCTCTTCCTATCCTTTGGTTTTCCTGGCAGAGAAGGAAATGTCATAGGTACTTTCAGTTCCAGGACTTCGCTCAAGACAAGCCGGATGAGCTGGGAACTGACTGTTTTAGCAAGACTAAGCCAGAGAGGCCTGGATGCTTGTCCTACTTGGGTCAAAATCAAGCAGGAACTACCCCTTCCCGTCAAGGAGCTCTGGGTTCTACCAGCTGGCTTTAATTTGAACTTTAATTTTCCCACTGGCTTTGGAAAACCCTGATCTTAAAGGTTGGCTCTCATCTCCTCAATTCTGCCTTTGTCTCACGCGCACCGCTCAAGTCCGTGCAGCCATGGCAGGAAGTGACCGCATGAGGGCAGTAAAGACCTGTCACACTGCAGCACACATGCTGGGAGCCAAAAAAAAAGAAGACAGGTTTCACAGCAGAGAAGAATCAGAAAAATACAAGCCGCAGAAGGAAGGGGCAAGGGCAGCAAGGTGATTCCGTTCACCAGCGGCTTCTGGGGCCAAAGTCCTGGAAGTGGCGAGATAGTGAGGGACCATGAGTGAGATCCCAAGGCTGCTCCCCAAATCTCTTCCCACATCCTTGTGACACTGGGTTTCTCCTTGAGAAAGTCCTTCTCCAGTTCCAGTATAGACTCCTCTGGGCGGATTTGAGTCTCACTTCCTTATTTCTGACAGCTATATTACAGCTTGATGGCTTTGCACCCACCTCTCCCTTTTTGAATGAGTGTTCTATCAGTCAGTCTTGAAAAGCAAGAGAAAGAGCTGTCATTCTCTCTATTGAAGGAAATAGCCTGGAAAGCGACTCGTTCCGAGGCACACACAGCCTGAGGTAGAACCAGACCTACGTTGGAGTTCCTCTGTGTGCAGGGTGTGTGCTTATTCCTTCTAATTTCCAGTCGTCTGTTTTATGTCTATGAGTTTCTGGTTGCTTGTTTGTTTTGTAGCGCCGGTGATCAGTGTCTGGGGCCTGACACTACACTCATAACCCTATAAACTGGGAGTTTTAGGAGCAAGGACTGCTGATTCATTCATCTTCAGATTCTGTGTTTGTTTTTATTTTTCTGAGACACATTCTCAGTATGTAGTCCAAGCTGGCATTTTACTCGAAGTGACCCTCCTACCTCAGCCTTCTAAATGCTGGGATTACACAGGTGTGCACCACCATGCCTGGTTTTCTTCTTCAGATTTTTGAATGGTACCACTTAATCTCTAGAGCCATGACTAGGTATATCGCAAAAATCTCACTTCTGGGCCGGTCAAATAGCTCAGCAGATTAAAGTGCCTGCTTAGACAGACACAGTGGCCAAGGTTTGATCCCTGGCATGCAGTGCAGGGCCTGCCCTCGCGGTGCACTGAGACTGCAATTGAGCCTGGGTGTGGTGGCTTGTACCTGTAATCCCAGCTCTTGGAAGGCTGAACACAGGGGGATCATTACGAGTCTGATCTATGTAGTGAGACCCTGTAGACCCTGTAGATCCTATATTGTAATATAATTTAAAAAATCTCACTTCTGTCCCTTAGAAGTAAGATTCTGTGGTTTGCTTATCTTTCATGATGGATAATGGAGGATTTCTTTCTTTTTTCTTTTTGACATTTATTAGTACATGTTTGTAATACATGATTACATTCACTGTAGAGAATGGTAATACTGGGTCCGCATACATGTACGCAGTACTGGCTGAGCATTTCAACAAAGCCATCTACTTGGCTGCCAGTCTAGTAATGCGGAAGGGTGATGGAATAAGTTAAATATATATTAAAATATTTTTTATTATTCACATATTGTTGCTTAGAATGAGGCCAACTTTTATAATGAATGCAAGAAAAAAGTAAATGGTAGCGTGGAAATACTGCACAGCAAGGCAAGAAGCAGTAAGCAAGTGTACCGATACATAAGTTCACAAAAGTATGGTGAGGAAGGAAGATATAACACAACTACCTCGCTACTGTGTGTGTGTGTGTGTGTGTGTGTGTGTGTTATCATAGATGGAACCCAGAGCCTGGAAGTGCTAAGCAAGTGCTCTACCACTCAGCTACATCTGCAGCTTTGAGAGACAGGAGGGGGGTCCCGAGTGGGTGTCCCCCCCTTTTTTTGAATCAGGGCCTTGCTGAGTTGCCCACACTGGCTTCAAACTTGAGTCCCTCCTGCTTTAGCCTTCTGAGTAGCTGGCATTACAGGCATGCACAGCCATGTCATAATCTAGTTTTGTCACGTATAAGCTGTATAACCCTGAATAAGCTGCTGACCTTAAATGAGCCTGTTTCCTGGCCTGTGAAGTCGGTGGTAAGGAATTCCTACCCTCCTGAACTCAAATTGGCATGTGTGCAAGCATGTTATGTCTGGAATGCACCATGTTAGTGTCTGGCAATGCGAATCTCCCAAAGCCAGGGCCTCTTTTCCACCACAGACATTACCTCCCAGCTCACCTCCATTTCTCAGGAGCCTCAGGACTAAATCCATTTCAGCCTGTTGTCCACACCTGGGTTTGCCACTGGGTGGGGAGGAGGGGAAGGGCTAGAGAAACCCTGGAATCAGTCTGGGAACAAGTCCCAGCACGTGTCACTATTTGCTTTGTCATCCTGATTCAATGACCTCATACAAGGAAGGGAGGAGCACGGGCGCTGTTCTCTTCCAGATGCCTACAGAGGCCTCTGACATCTACTGTTTTCCTTGGCACAAAGAGCAGGTGCTGGCCTGTGTATCTAAGGACTGAGCTAATCTTGGAAGTGAAGAGCAGCGCCTCCCACAGCTGGCCTGACTCTGCCTCTCGGGAAAGGCCTCAAGCGCAGGGGCAGTGGACACTGGGGTGGGCGCCAGAATCCAGGCTGGCATCCCTGCTCCCTGGAGAGGCTCTGAGACACACAGTCCTAGCCCCCCAGCCTCACCAATCTTTGTGCTGCCTGGGCTGGGCAAGGGTTAGGGATCAGCCTGTCGCCCACCCGGGAGAAGATGCCTGCAGCTGAGTAGCTTCTGAACGGGTGCTAAGCTTCATCCTCATGGGACAGCAGGGGGTGGGGTGTGTGTGTGTGACAAGGGCTTTGTAAGTGCCAGCACCCCATGACCTCATACATGAATGAAACTCACTCACCGAGGACCTTATACTGTCAAGATTCTTTTTATCCCATCCCCTCTAGTTCCCTGTATTTAAAATTTAAGCACATGACTTTATTGGCCAAATTGGAGTTGCTAACTTTTCACTTCCAGGTTTTTAGTAATCAGATGTTTACCAACATGCAAACAGATATTTCAGAACAACATAAGATAAAGAAAATGTTATTATACTGTATTGCTATCCAATCAGAAAAAAAGCGAAGAAATGTGGCATTTGAGCTGTCCTGTTAATCCGAGGTGAACTTTTTTTTTGGCGGTACCGGGGTTTGAACTCATGACCTTGCACTTGCCAGGCAGGCACTTGTGCCACGGAGCTATCTCCCTGGCTCTGGACTTTTTATTTTTATTATTTATTTATTTATTTATTTTGTGGCCTGCTCAGCCTGCCCTGGGGGTGGGGCTGGCATGGCATGTGGTGCTGGGGATTGAACTGTGGTCCCTTTGCTTACTTAAGCTTGCCTAAGTAGGCACTTTAGACTCCTGAGCTATCTCACCGGCCCCCAAGGTGGACTTCTTAAAAATTTAAATTTAAAAAGTAGCTGGTGGAGGACAGGGGAGTCACTTCAAGGGTTAGAGTATTGGCTTAACCACTGGCTCTTGAAGCATGAATATTCACAGAGGTCTCCCCAGGCAGATTGGGCAGAATGATCCAAGTGCCCCAAATCCAGTCCCTGGGCCCAGCTCTGACTTGAGCTCAGCAGGCTGGAAGCCAGGGTCTGGAATGGAACTGCTGCCAGTGGAGATGGGAATCAGAAATCTTAGAGCCCAGTATTCCTGTCTTTCCACATCACTGACTGGAAGTATGGAGGCAGGAAATCCCACTGACATCCCTTTGGTTCCTGTGGGTGGGGGTACAGCAAAACCTAAGCCAAAATCCTGCCCCGTGGGCTGGCCTGAAACCTGTCTTCCCACCCCTTTGCTCCCAAAGTGAACCATTTATTTTTGATGATTTTTAAAAATTGGCTCATCTCATAAATGTTCCAGAGTCAGAACAGGCTGTGCTGCGAGGGAAACAAACCTGCGGAACAAATAAACAGCACGGGCTGCGGGGCGGGGGAAGCACTCTGCTGAGTTCCAGGGCTCCCTCCTCTCCAGTGGGGTGAGGCTGGGTCTCGGGGCCCCTTCCAGGTTTGTCCTCTCAGCCAGCTGTGCAGAGGCGAGAGCTGCAGAGCTGCCGGGGCAGAAGCTTCCTTTGTGCGACACTGTGAGGATGAGCTGGAAGGGGACACTGTCTTCAGGAGCACCCCTTGGAGCCAGCACTCAGCCCTTCCCTAGCTCCTGGATATACTTCTGTGCCAGGCTCCTGTCCCCTCAGGGTAGCACAGGGGGCTTTTGGGGGGCGAGCAGAGAAGAAAGGATAGCAGTGCCTTGCGAACACTGCCCACCCCAGCGCCTTTGCTCCCGCTGTTCCTCCTGATTTGCCAGTCCTTCCCTTCTTGTCTTGACTCAGCTTAATGTCATTCTCTGACCATCCTGTCTATAGCAGGGACCCATCTCACCTGCCTCTTTCTACCGCCCTCAAAGAATTTACTGTTTGTAAATGTATGTCAATTTTTAAAAACTTTCTTGAGAGGTTCTTACTGTATAGTTCAGTCTGGCTTTGGGTTCACTATGCAGCCCAGGCTGGCCTCCAACTTGCAGCAATCCTCCTGCCTCTGCCTCCTGAGTGCTGAGATTACAGGCGTGTGTCACCACACCCGGCTTACATCTATTTATGAAGTCATTTATTTTCCATTTTTCTAATGAGTATAAGCCACTCAAGAGCAAGATTTCTGTTTGTATTTATCACTTGTGGAATCTCAGCAGCTTATACTTGTAGAAAATATGAATAATTGTTTGGCAGATGTCACTTTTTTTACAAAAATAGACTACCTCATTTAATTCTTTTAACAGTCTTTTCTTTGAATAACAAAATTTTAAAGGCCTTCTTTATCAATAGTTATAAGCCCACAAATGAGAACAAACCATAAAAAAAACAAACAAACTACTTTTGACTGTTTTTTTTTTAATCTAATATTTGGCAGCCACAGCTCCCACTACAGGCACACAGAGTGTTTTGGTGTTTTTTTTTTTTTTTCTTTCTCAACACAAAAATATCTTTTTTGGGGGCCAGTGAGATGGTTCAGTGGTCTAAAGGGCCTGCTTAGACAAGCTTAGGCAACCTCACGGACCACATGCTGCGCCAGCCCCATCCCCAGGGCAGGCTCAGCTGGCCATAAAAAAAAAAAAAATTAAAAGAGATCACAAAAAATATTTTTTTGGAAATGAAAAAACAAATTTATCTTTCTTTTCTAGTCTATAAACAATTGAAGAAGGAAGGCCAAATAGTTGAATAATCCATTAATTTAAGTACTTCATCCTAGGCAGGTTAGGCTAATATTTACATTTAAAGACCTAAATTTCATGAGCATAAACTAAATTTTTTAATATTACACATTTATTAATGCCATGTGTTTGTAGAAAAGCATATAATACCACTGAGCATGGTTGTATGCACTTGGAACCCTAGCTACTTGGAGGGCTGAGTCAGGAGGGTCCTAGCTGGAAGTCAGCCTGATCAATTTAATGAGACTCTGTCTCAGGATTTAAAAATAAAGGGCTGGTGAGATGGCTCATCGGTCTAAAGTGCCTGCTTAGGCAAGCTTAGGCAACCACAGGGATTGTGGTTCGATTCCTGGCATCACATGCTGCGCCAGCCCCACCCCCAGGGCAGGCTGAGCCAGCCATAATTATATATATATATATATATATATATATATATATATATATATATATATAATTTTAAAATAAGGCTGAAGGTGGGCAGGCTCAGGACTGGGGGTTTCAATTCCCAGGTCTGCCATGTGGGCCCCACCCCTAGAGCACACTGAGATGGCAATTGAGACTGGGCGTGGTGGCATGCGCCTGTAATCCCAGCTCTTGGGAGGCTGTAAACAAGTGGATTACTGGAGTCCTTCTAGTAGTAAGACCCTGAACACCCTGTACACCCTTCCCTGAAAAAAAAAAAAAAAAAGGTTGAAAGTGTAGCCCAGAGGGTAAATGCTTGTCCAGTGTGCACAAGGCCCTCTCTTTTAACACCTTAGTAGAGAGAAGGCTGTCCTTCTGTTACCTGTCACAGAGGCATGGAGACAGCAGCCTCAGGTTTTGCTTCCCCAAATGGCACGCTCCACAGGAGGCTTTCCCAGCTCTAGTTTTTCCTTTTATACTTTTTAAACTTTTTTTATTTTTATTTATTTATTTGTTTGTTTGTTTCTTTATTTACTTATTTTATGGCTGGCTCAGCCTGCCCTGGTGGTGGGGCTGGTGCAGCATGTGGTGCCAGGGATCGAACCGCAGTCCCTGCAGTTGCCTGAGCTTTCCTAAGCAGGCGCTTTAGACCACTGAACCATCTCGCTGGCCCTACTTTTTAAATTTTGAAATAGTTTTAATTTATAAAAATCCCTACTTCAACTCTTACTAATAAGACTAGTTCAACTCCAGGGCACTCTTTCCTCAGCTGTCCCACACATTAACATTGGGCTGTATTTATTATAACATTTTTTTTTTTTTTTTTTTTGGACTGTAAATGTCCATGTTTGTACTCATTTTCTCTTTCGGTACCACTTGAGAATAACTTGCAGGCATTGTATTTCTTTGCTCTTAAATATGTCAGCGTGACTTTCTCAAGATGCTGGATATTTTACATAAATTGGGAAAAACAGATAGAATGCTCTTATTTAATATACGGCCACATTAAAATGTATTCAGTCCTTCCAAGAGTGTTCTTAATAAAGATGTTTTTGTCTGGATCCAGGATCTATTCCAGGTTATGCAATCCGTTTAGCGTTGTATCTCTGTAGCTTTCAGCTTAGCACAGTCCCCCGCCTCTCCTTGTCTTTTGTGACGTGGCTGTTTTTCAAGAGCACGGGTCAGCTGTGCGGCAGAATGTTCCCGGCTTCGGACGGTCAAGATTAGACTCAGGCTCGGCTCTGGCTGGCAGGGCTGTCGCCCGCAGCGGTGCTGGGTTCTCAGGGTGTCACATCAGGAGCCACATGCTGTGTCTGTCTTAGAACTGGTGATAATGACTCT
>PVKN010040026.1:0-10784 GCA_004027915.1 Capromys pilorides
CACCATGGATTTCTCAGCTTCCAGACCTATGAGAATAAATAGTTGATTTTAAGCCATCCCTCGCATTTTTGTTACAGCAGCATAAATGGACTAAAATAGATTTCCACCCACTTATTTCTATTTTCTTTTTTTTTAGTACTAAAGATTGAGTCAGACCTTGATTCACTGAGCTACACCTTCAGCCCTTTGTAACTATCTATATATATATATATATATATATATATATATATATATATATATATAATTTTTTTTTTTCATCAGAACTGGGGATTGGACTCAGGCCCTTGCCAGGTAAGTGCTTATTCCACTGAGCTATTTCCCCGCCGGCCTTTTTTTCTTTTACTTTTCTGAAACAGTCTCAAAGTTGTCTAGGCTGGACTCAAACTTCTGGCCCTCCGGCCTCAGCCTCCCGGAGTTGGGGTCATTAGATGTATACCACAAAGCCTAGATCACCTAAAAGATTTTCTTTTTTGGTGGAGCTGGGGATCAAACTCAAGACCTTGCCCTTGCCAGGAAGGCACTTGTGCCCCTGAGTTATCTCCCCAGTCCCTCACTTAAAAGTTTTTAATGAAAGAGAATTATTACTTCTGAATTCAGTATTCGAATACTCCTTCACAAGGTCAGAACTCATTTTCCTTGCAAGAAATACTATTGAGGATTTGGGACACAGGAATTTAGTCAGAGAAACAGCCTCTGTGACCATGAGAAAGATTTACTCAGCTGGGGCATCATATTAGTTCACTAGGGTGGCTGTAATAAATTAGTCCAATACAGGTCAATTAAAATGAGAAAAATATATTCCACCAAAGAACTGTATTGCAGATGTCCAAAATCTAGTTATCTCAGGGATACACTCTTTCTGCAGACTTTGTGGAAAAAAAATTTTGTGTTCTTCTGGCTCTGAGTGGTTGTCAGTAATTCACACTCCTTGGGTAGCAGTTATAGAAATATGGTGTCCACCTCAGTCATGATATGCTCACATGTTCTCTGTATCCTGTTTCACAGCTCTCTCTCCCCTGAGGAGGACACCAGACATGAGATTTAGCACCCACCGCAGCCCTCTATGATTTCATTTTAATTTCACTATAGCCGAAAACATTGTGCTTCGAAATGAGATTATAGTTATAGCCTATAGTTATAGGCTCCAGGTGTTAGAAATTCAAGGTATCATATTCAAAGGCTTCACTGGTCACACAGGAGGCACCAACAGAGTTCTGGGGCAAAGGTCAGTGGATTAGAATTGTTTAAAGAGAAGCCAGGAGGAGCCTCTCTCAACAACTCCACCTTCTTCATTTTTCCCAGGAGACTGAACCTCTTTGTCACAGCGGATACCTCTCCAAGTGACATTGCCAATAGGAATCATGTTCTGTGAAATAGAATCACCCGCCACTTTCACTCTCTGCATCATGAAGATAAACACAGACTTTAAAAAAAAATCTACGTTGTAGCAGAAACTAATTGTATTCTGGGTGCAGTAGGATTCTCAGGGTGCTCTTTGCAATCATGGGGCTGTTTCAGCTGTGTTAAGTGCTTCTTCACTGAGAGAAGAGTGGCGTGTGCTCATTAAGATAAGTGTCACGTTTAATTATAGGCACAGAAACACAGGTTCTAGCACATTCTACGTATGAGCAAATCATATTTCCTGCACCTTTCAATACAGGTATAGATTCAAAATCAGTGGACAGATAATGTCACTGGAGTTACAGAAGTCCACCTTTCCATTTCACTTTATCTATATCTCTTTCCTGCACTGGAGCTTCACTGCTCCCTGTGAAGTAAAATAACTCAGAAATTTTTAGCATTTTCCTTTAATCAACATTCATTGAGCAACATTGAGAGCAATGTTCTGAGCCTTGGAATCGGTGCCTGGGAAACAACAGAAAATGAACAAAATGTAAAACATACAATAAGAAGAGCTGGTGGAGGAGAGGTCCTTTGGGATGCTTACATTTTGCTTATTTTTTCACTCATTTGTCCTTATATTTTTCTACTACTGCTGATAAATTTGGATGTTACTGATTTGTCATTCATGGTGTCATTATCTGGAATCAAAATGCATAAGCATAAAACTATTCTTAAAGAGGAATAAACCTACTATATTTGTTGTATCTCAAAAGTTGTAATGCATATCCATAAGAAGTTACATGACTATGAAAGACAGAACTTTCATCTCATTCTGGTACTGTTTACGAAGGTCCAACAGAATGTAGTCTTAAATTTTGTGCTTTTCTAAGTATTTCTATGCATATTTCAGTGATTTCATGTTTAAATCATTAAGACTACAAGAGAATATTTATAGACTTAGACTATCATTTCTATATGTTCTTCGATGCTTCAGTTTAGAAAGAAAGAAAATAGACAAATGTGTATGTATAAAACTGTGATATTTACTTTGATTTTCTCTTACACTTTACTCTGAATGTTATTTGTGAGCCCCATTTTTCTGTCACTGATCACAAATTCCCTGAGGTCAAGCATATATGTCTTGGGCTGGCAAGATAGCTCAGCGGTCTAAAGCACCTGCTCAGGCAACCACAGGGACCACAATTCAATCCCCAGCACCACGTGCTGCACCAGCCCCACCCCGAGGGCAGGCTGAGATGGCCATAACATAATTAATTAATTAATTAACTAACTAACTAAAAAAAGCATATGTGTCTTGTGCTATTCCTGGATACCCCAAACTATGCACAGCCTGAAGCACAGAGGCAATATCTAGCACATATATTTGGCAATTCTTTAGATTCAGTAAGCATATTTTCTCGGGCATATTTCTTAAGCTCATGCAATAAAACTGAAACTATTAATGTAGAATACTTACTATTATAATGTGAATATTTGTATCCTCACTAAAAATCATGTTGGAATCTATAGCTCAATGTGACAATTTCAAGAAGTATGGTTTTTAGAAAAAGATGAAATCATATGGTGGAGGCTTTCATGAATGAGGTTAGCTACCCTAGAAAGAGAGAAATCCTTCTTGCCTTAGCATGGACTTCCTGCCACCACAGAAACACAGCATTCCTTTTGATGGATAACCCACCAATATACCAGCGAGGACACAGAGAGCTCTCTCTAGACAGCAAGTCTACAAGAGTCTTGATCTTGGCCTTTCCAATTTACAAAATTATAAGAAATAAATTTCTGCCTTACAACTTCCCCAGTCTGATGAATTTGTCATAGAAGTGCATATAGACTAGCCCACACACCAAACACTATATTCTCTTTCCATATTACATACTTTTTCCCCCACTTTATTTAATTCTCATAAAGTAGCACAGAAGTTTGAGCCTGAAAGGAATTTGGAGAAAGAAATCACAGCCTGACTGTGCTAAAAGCTTAGATTTTCTTCTACAAATTTCAATTAGAATTTTTCCCTGGTTTCATACCAACACTAAGTTATACTAATCATTACAAATGATGCCCTTTAAACAAAGTCAGCAGGTACTTTCCTATTACTATAAATACCAAGTTTTTTGTAGAATGCTAAGTATTTTCATTTCATATGTTAACCAGATTTTAAGGCAGTTCCTATGATTTTTGCTCTCTAGGAGTTCCTTATGTAACTCCTTTTAGGTACAGTGTAGCTAATGCCTCTCTTATAACTAATACAATGTAACAAAAGTCATAGGATATAGGCCAGGTATATATCATAGCGCAAAAGGTTGTAACATCCAACCTTCAAGGACAAACTCTCTTCCTCGCTGCTTTGGCGTAAAGAGGCTTCCTGCTGAGATCACCCTTTGGCAGAGGGACAACTAAGGGTTGTCCCAGAGAGTCAGTAAGAAGGAGGGAGCCTTGGGCTAGCACCCAATAAGGAAAAGAGAGTGTTGCTAACAGCTTCATGACCTGAAAGACAACATTTCTCTAAATTTTTCTTTTGATGAGAATCCAGCCTCTGCCCACATCTGTGTTGAACCCTTGTAAGATCCTAATGATCCAACTACTTTGTGTCTAGGTCTTGACCCACAAAATGTGATGGCACATAACTTATTTTAGGCCACCATATCTGTGACCATTGTCACACAGCAATATAACAAATACACCTCATAAGGTAACTCTGAGCATAAACTTAAAATTTCTAGATTACAAAGATCAAAAAGCTTCTCTAGCCAAAGTGACAATCAGTAAGGATAAATTCTACATGGCGTTAGTGATGGTTGCATTGAGTTTGGTATGGAAAAAGTAGTGTGCTCGTCAATTTTAATCCATCTTCCTATAATGTTAATGCTATAAGACCAAGAAGAGCAAGTGAAACAAACATTCTTGGGTGAAAGTTCTTGAACTTTACATTAATGTGACTGGAAAATATTGCAAAGTGCACAGGAAAAGGGGAACATGTGAGAATCAGGATTCATGCAAGTGCTTATGCATGTATGATATGAAATGTTGGGACTTCAACAAATTCTTTTCCTCTAAGACCATCAGTCTATGGTCTATAATGTTCAGCTGCACCTATGCTTACAAAACTTATGTTGATGTAAGATACAGGTCCAGAGCTACTAGATCTAGCTGTTTTTTCTCTTTCTTTTCTTTAAAAATGTATTTAGTACAAGGTCTACAGGGTCTCACTATGTATGTAGACTGGACTCTCAGAGATCCTCTTGTCTTTCAGTCTCTCAAGCGGTGGGATTACGGGTGCCTACCATCATGCCCAATCTCAATCAGCATCTCAGCACACCCTGGGAGTAGGACAGGGATAGCATACTAGTGATCTAACCCTGGTTCCTGCATCTGCCTAAGCAGGTGCTTTAATCCTCTGAGCTATCTGACTGGCCTCTAGCTGTTTTTCTACAGAAGCAGAATGTCTCTATTTTATGTGTAATTTTCTACTTTTTAAAGTTAGGCTCACTTTTTATGCACAAGTATTACATGGATTTTCTCACTAATGTAATCATCCAGCTCCAGACCCTCAAGCTTTTACTGATGAGCATTTCTCTACAGAGTTCATAGTCTGAACCATGATGTGTAATTAAATGTAGCCAATGGCAAGGTGCCTCTACCTGTATGAAGGACAGTTAGCATACAGTTATCCATCAGTTTAATTTTTCTTGAGGCCTATGTAATTAGGGAGTAGAATTAATAGCTAAGGATATAGTACATGAAATATATAATATTAAGTTAATGACAATGATGACAACTGTCTACCCTGAGCCTGTGCATATACTTATAAAGTAAATGGGAGTTTCTGAGTGCATACTGCTGGTCCAAAGATTTGTGAAGGTTCTCTTAGGTCCCCACGAGATATAAAAAGTAAAGGCTGATAACCCACTACTGCTATGGACTATGGGACTCTATATACAACTACTTTCTCTTACTTCAATGAGAAGAAAAATTTGTAGTAATAGTGCTCACAAAAGCTATCATGTCTGCATCTTGTACACTGAACAACTACTAAGAAGACAGCAATATGCAATGTACTAATTATTGTAACTGTCCTAGTAAGCTGTTTTGAAACTGTCTCATTGTTATTTCTTTCTCATTAAAATTAATAAAATTAAAAAACAAAGAGTTGTGAAAATAGAAATGATGCTACACATATGACATCATGTAATCTACGTCAAAGTACTCCTTTCCTTCATTGATTGCCACTTCAGTGTAATGCGGCAATTTGATCACTCTGGATATTTCTAAGTGCACCTCTGAAGACTCAATAATATTGGTGAAGCACAAATTAACAAACACTTGAAGTCATTACACACATAAAGTATGCTCTTGCCCTCAGAAAGTTCATAAAATTATAGCAAAAAGACTAAATTATATATTTATGAATATGATGCTTGTCTACCACATAGGATGGCTTTAAAATAATTTTAAGAGAAAGTGACTTCTTCCGTTTCTTCTTCACTGCCCCTGTAACTTCATGTTATGAAGTAACTTTTCTTCCTCAGAGACTATTTGAGTGGCTTCTAAAGAGCTTAGCTATCTAGCTGTCAAGTAAATTGCCATTTGTTTTGGCATGTATAAGGAATTGTCCAAACATTTACCAGTGATATATCTAGTTTAGGTCCATTTCCTCTGCAGACTGTAATGGTTATTCTATTATTTCATTGTGTAATATCTAATTTTGTTGATTTTTGTAAAGACTGAAGGCAAAGATGTATTTAGCATTCTATTATGAGGATACTGGACATAAGTATGAAAGTATACAAAGTTTTGAAATGAAGAATTGCCCAAAGATAAAAGAGAAAGTTACGTTGGATTTGGTAGATAAAGAAATAGCAGCCTAGTGAGCACATGCAGGGATGTGTTGCTTTCATAGTCTTCAGAAAAAATTTATAGAAATTTAAAATGATTCCGTATAATTATCTTTTCCATGTCCCTACAAAAGAGATGCAATTGCCTGATAATGAGAAGGTGTTGATCCACTCCAGACCTCATTTTTAAAACCCAGGTAATGATAATAATAACACCCAAGTGGTTAATATATGCCAGACATTATTTTATTTATTTTACATGGATTATATATTTCAAAACTCATCACAAACTTAAAAGGTAAATACTATCCATTTTCCTAATGAGAAGACTTTATTAACGAGGGACCACAGATTAACATGGATAAGTGAGACGTAGTGAAGACCTGCAAATATTTGAACCCAGAAATTGGCTTTTAAAGTGCATGATTTAAAAAAAAAAAATTACCATACTCATTATGTGAATTCGCCATATTCACATCCCATCTCATATGTAATCTAGTTTGTGTGTGTGTGTGTGTGTGTGTGTGTGTGTGTGTGTGTGTGTGTGTACAGTCTGACCATGAGTCTTGGACTCATAGTGATCCTCCTGTTTTCAGTCTCCTCAGTGCTGGGATTATAGGTGTGCACCACCACACCCGGATTCTGTCACCAGTTGAACACATGTAAGGGACAAGGCCAGCACCACATGTGGTGCCAGGGATTGAACCCTGGCCTCTGCACTTGTGTAAGCAAGTGCCTAGTCCATTCAGCTATCTTGCTGGCCTTTCATATGTAATCTATACCATAAGTTTAGAAGGTAGCATAATATATTCCTGTGACACACGAACTAAGGTTATGACTAAGTATAGTAATGTAGTATAACACTAACAAAATGAGGTTTTCAACAAATAGCTGTATTTATACAGAATAATGTTTGCATTCAAACACAAGCAAATATTAAAAAAACTGTTGAGTTATATCACGTGACAATTGATTGTTAACTTATTGTCCATGTTATTTTTTAAAACTCAAATCTTTTTTCATGCCATTGTGTAGTTTTCTACTTATTTACAGACCTCTGTTTAACAAGCTGCATCTTTAAGAGACCTGCATGAGTTGGAGTTGAATATTAATAGAGAAAGGACAGAATGCTGTTCCTGTTCTGTCTGCACATCCCCCTGGGATTGGAGAATGCCCCCTGGGATCTGCGGAGCTTAGGCTACATCTTCCCGCCTAACAGCCGTGCTATTGACACTTGGTTTCTTTTGCTTTTAATGAGAGGAAACTCCTTTCCAATTTGAACAGCAATTCTCCATGGATCGTGACTGCGGTGCGCTGACAGCTAGACCTCACTCCAATTACAAAGAAACAGGCTCCAGCCGGGGAAACTTCAGAGGGAGTCCAAGGTCACACTGATGTTGAAATTTAGGTTGGTCCTTGGCCTTCCTTCCACAGGAAAAGCACACAGAATCACTGAGTGGGTCATAGAGTAAACAGGAGGACAACAACAAATTCTTAAAGCTGTTCTTGAGAAATGATAACGTAGGGCCAGCGAGATGGCTCAGCGGTCTAAAGTGCCTGCTTAGGCAAACTTAGGCAACTGAAGGGACCATGGTTCGATCCCTGGCACCACATGCTGTGCCAGCCCCACCCCAGGGCAGGCTTAGCCAGCCATAATATAAAAAATAATAATAAATAAATAGTGAATAAAAATTAAAAAAAGTAATAAAAAGAAATGATAATGTAATGATTCTCAAACCAAAACACTGGTCTATTTTAATACCAGTTTTATACTGGGGTTAGAAAAAGCATGCAAAAGCAAAGGTGTCTGCATATTATTATGTGACATGTCCTATAGATAAAATGAAAGCTATATTACACCTACACCAATAAAAGTGAAGCACGAAATAAATTTATCAGTGGAAAATGATGTAAGGCATTTAAGTATTATAAAAGAATTTGGGATTATGACTGTACAAGGAGTCATAGGAACATTTGCCGATAAGAAGTCAAAGCTTAAAACACTTCTAAGGCTGTAGGAAATTTAATGATGATAATTTGGATATCATCTTTCTTACAAAGTAGAACAAGAGGAAGAAGTTCTAAAAAGTAGTGTTTTAGTAATATGTGAATATCACACTAAAATGTATATGAATGTGTTATTAATAATATATGTATGACCTTGTTTTGAGGACCAAATTTACCCCGTAACATGTAGAAAAATCAGCTAATTATAGGGGAATCTTTTACATCAATTGGACTTTGCAACGCTTACTCTGTTGTCCTGTGAAGTCTATGAAATAAGAGCTACAAGTGCCTGGTATGGAGCCTACCTGAAATGGTTGTTTCCTTTTCTCTTGAAGACTGTGTTTTACGAGGTCCTTAAATGTGGGACAAATTAGAAATACCCCAAACTGAAGGTTTTATTTAGTTTCTTAAGTTGTTTAAGTTCCTATATTTTTTCCTAAAATGGTTTGTTGTCAGACATTGCTGAGAATTTAATGATATCTCATGGCCTCAAAGTGTTCTATGTTTTTCTAATTTATGCCATAATATTATAAGATAGTATAGAGTTATTTCCTGTGGCAGATAAAGAAAACTGAGTCATGAACAGGTAAATATATTCTACCATGAACGTAACTAAGATCAGTCATTACATCTCCTTAGGATCTCAGTCTTTGTTTCTATGAATTATACATAGTAATAGCCAGAAATGTGACACATAGATGTCATATGGAACTGTGCCTCCATGAAGTGGCATATGACATGAATTTAATAAATGCATACATTTACTTTTAATTTCAAATGCTAAGATTAGAGCAGCAACCAGAGGCTAGATTAGAGACTCTATCAGTAATAAATTTAGCTTGTAGAAACCAACTTCTATAACAATAAGAGCACTTATAATTTTTTTTTCTCTTATATATAGTGAAGCAACTAGTGCCAGACTAACCTGGAACTCATATAAAATGAGAGACCCTGCATTCTGCACTACCTCTTTAAGGGTCTGCACATCTCCTGTCAGATCAGCTTTGCCACCGCTGGGAAACACATTCCCAGAAACCACAGTTTAAAGGGGAGGCTTACCTGGATCACAGCTTCAAAGATTTAGTCAATGGTCTTCTGAGTCCACTGCAGGCACACAATGGCAGAAGGATGGCAAATAAGCTGCTTGGTTCAGGGAGGTCAACCAACTGAGCAAAGCAACAATGCCAGAGCAGAAAGGATGAAGGCCTTACTAGGAAGCCTAAATGTAGGGCCTCACGGCCCACTCAGACCACAAAAAGGTAGGCTTTGCTAACCTTGCAGGTGGTTCCCAAGCTATCTAGTTGACAACCATTGCATTGTCTTCTGGTCACAAATGTATGCTAGGATGACATTCACCAAATTTTGATTCCAGGCTGGAAGAAGAAAGGAGTAAAAATCTAAAGAGTGTGACAACTACAGTGCTTTTACCATCTCCCAAAATGACTGCATGACTGCATCCTCCTAATGATTGAATTTCACTAACCAAAACTGTATTGTATGTACAAATTCTCCACCAGGAATGTAGTGATTGTGTATAGCAAGCATGCATCCATTAAAAAATACAATTAAAATGTTACTGCGTGAAGGAGTCAGGTATGGTGGCACATGCCTGTTATGGTTTGTGTAGCACGTCCCCCTAAAGCCTCATGCAGTTCTTGGGGTGGCTTCTGGAATTTGTAGTTGATTATTGTAGGTGTGGATGTTGCACCTCCCCTGGGGCAGGTGATTTGCACTTCAATGTAGAGACAGAAGAAAAGTTAGCTGCTTGAGCTGCTGGTACTCTCTCTTTTCACTCTTGCTCTTACTGCCACCACGGAACGTTGCCCTCTGCCATGTGCCAGTCCACTTTGGAGCCAGCTGAATATGTACTGAAATCTTTAGTAACTGTGAGCTAAATAAACCTTTCCTTCCCTCTCATTTTGAATGTTGGGTATTTGTCCCAGCAAGGAGAGAAGAGTAACGAAGACAATGCCTATAATCCCAATACTTCAGAGAGGACTACTCCATATCCAAGGCTAGCTTGGGATATGCAGTAGAGTTCAGTGACTCACTCAACTATACAGTGAGAACCTGTGCCAAAATTTTTTTAAAAATGCATTATCAGCATGGATAGCATGATGAATAAACAGAAAATGGCTACGGAGCAGCAAAAGAACAGTTTGTGCCACTCAAGGTTAAAGGAATCAATTTCAAAGCAAATTGCTAAGCTCCAAAGTCAGCGGTGTCAGTGTTAATTAAAATGCACCATGCTACCTCAAATTGGAAAGCCAAATTCAGTATCAGGGAATTGGTTATGCAACTTCACAGAATGAAATCATTTTCATTTAAAGAGTAACAATCACAATGAAGTGGCTTTGCATTTTCAGTTGTCACATAAAACAGATATTTTTATGTACTAAGTAGGCTACTTTAGTTATGGATCTCAGCGGTGAATAAGCTCTTATCCCTAGTGTGGAGACAGATGTTTATGTAAAGATTGCGTCAATATAACATTGAAAAACTGAGAAAGTGAGTGTATATCTAGTGTCCTGCTGTTGAGTGTAGAAAGAATTTATGCCTGAAAATCATACCAGGTTTGTA
>PVKN010040027.1:0-10786 GCA_004027915.1 Capromys pilorides
AATAATATATTCTGGGCTCTTCACCAAGCATTTAATAAATACATTAATACTTACTAATGTATTTAAAAATATTTATTAATATACTTAATAAATATTTATAAGAAATCCACTGATTTCTTATAAAGTTTGACACTATAAACTAAAATCATCTCCATATTACAATAGAGAAAATGGAGCTTGGAGACAGACTTGGGGTTCCTAATCCTAGCACCCAACATCTGTATAGCACTCACCAAATACTAGGAGCTATTAAAATCATTTGACAAGTGCTAGCTCAGTAAATCTACATAATAAACCTACATAAAGTTATTATTGCTACTGCATATTAGGAAATTCCAACTCAACAAAGATTGCTCCTCAATAAGATACAGATCCTGGATTCATACTCAGGATAGCCCTTTGATTATCTGGGCACTTAACCACCTACTATCCTGTCTACTGTCCTAGCCTGTAAGTAACAGTAGTAACTACAGCACTTTTTAAAAATGGAGTGTATTGTGCTTGTGCCGAGATGTCCCCCGAAGCCTCATGTGGTCACAGCACTTTATCAGAGTGAATATCCAGTGTGCAGTACTGGGATCAAGTATGCTGGGGGTAAGGGTGGGTGATTCCTAGATGAGTCTACTGATTTTTGGACTGGCACTTCCCTAATCCCACTAGTCTGGATACCATATAAGGAACAGAATAAGGCTTGTCTGCCATTTTTGTTCCTCTTGCTTTTGCTGTTTTCTGCCACCATGAACAGTTGTCCCTTTGCCATGTGCCATTCTACCTTGGAGTCAGCCAATTGTGGATTGAAACCTCTACAAAACTCAACTAAATAAACCTTTCCCCCTTTAACTTTGGATGTCTGGTAATCTGCCTGAGCAATATGAGAAAAATAACTAAGATATTGGGCACTGTGATATTTTCCATGGGTTACCTCATGAAATCTTCACAGTAACTCCTAGGGCAGTTGTCATTTTTATCCCAACTCGAGGATTGGAAGTTCTGGGGCTAAGAGAAGTTAATTCACCAAATGTCACAGAAGCAAATATATAGAAGCAACTTTTGAGTTTCACTACCCCATTTCCCCAATTTTTTTCCCTGCAGCAGAAAAACAGTACGCGTCACATTTTCCAACTCTTTAAAGTACTCAGTTAATGTAATTTAGGGTGTGACTATTCACATATAACTTTGAGCTAATCTTCTAGGAGCCAGTACAACCACATGCATACACCAAAACAATAGATTCTTTCTCTATAAATTAAACATCCAACCCAGCTTGAGGAAAGCCCATCATTTTATATGAAGGCTTCAAGCAGTTTAGTTTTAGGAATAAAGTCCAATGTTGTTCTTTCTCTTTTTTATACACAGTACAAAACTTCACCCTTCCTTTTAGAGCAATTCTCAATTTCTTATTCCTACCTTCTTAAATGTTTCATTCAGCAAATAAAAACAAATTCTTCCCAAAAAGCTTTAATCCCAGTAAGGACAAGCAATGCTTTCTTTATTCATTCTTTATGAATATAATGGGAAATCCAAATAGCATTAAAAATCATTTTAGAAAATATAGGAATGAAACAGTAACACAGAAAAATCAACTGATAAATCATAGCCCCATGTGCCAAAATTAACCCAATTAAAGAGCACTAGTTTGCATGCTTCAATGACTTCTGACTTGGGCATAGGCAACATTAATAAAAGAGCACAAGGCCACAGACTTATACTGTAAACACAGCAAAACTCACATAGTTTGAAACTTCAATAAGCAAAGTCAATATAGTTATTAAAATTTGCTAGATTTCATGTAAGGCAAAATTCAAAGATGTCTTTCAATTATTCTTTCATTTATGGAATAAAAACATACACACTGTCTGTGTCAGACACTGGTCTAACTGCTGAGAATGGGATGGTGAACAAAATAGCTACAGGTCCTTGTTTCAGGAGTTCAGATCCAGATAAGGAGTATAAGATGCATGTAAGATAGCCAGGTAAGTGGTAGTAAAGGAAAAGAATGAGGAAGCCATGAAAATACACAGCATCTGAAGTCAGATGAAGGGGTGAAAGGGTGGATCAGGAAGCCACCTTTAAACTGCAGCTAAAGAATCAGTAGAAAGTAAACAGAAGGATGATAGTTAAGTGTCTAGCACAGTAGGAAGAATGTTTATAGAGACCTGGAGTGCAAACAACTAAAAAAGAGACATTTTCAGGTGGGAGGCAAGGTTTCCCTAACCTGCTTTTAATTCATCCATTAACAGTGACAAGCCCCTTCACCTTTCTGGGCTTCAGTTTCCTCCCTAGCTCTAGGAGAGTTCACTGAGGTAGTAATTTGCTCCAGGTGTTACCACAGGGGAAGTTCAGGCACCAAAGGTCTGGTCTCATCCTTCTAAGACTCATGGCATTGATAACCACAGCCAGTTCCCCAAGGAGCAAGGTCTCCAGCACTGTACTCCTCAATTCACACCAGGTTGCTCCACTGAAAAGACAGCCTGGGCGAGTGGTAGCCCTCCTACTTCCTGGAAAGTCTGCCTGCAGAATCTGTACCTGGAAATTTCTGACATGTCAAGGCTGCCCAAGAGGAGATCAGTTAATTGACATGAGGAATTGATTATGTCAGTGGGTAAAATGACTGGGCTTCATCTGAGTCCCCATAGAACATACACTAGAGGCCTAAAGACAAGCCAAGGCTGAAACTGTTCTCAAGAGGAGATGAAGCACTGGCCAGCCACACTGCCACCTGTGCACCAACTCTGAGGAACACCAGAACATCACAATAACTGCAAGAAGCATTCAAATAGAAAGGGGCTGGTTGAAATTTCCAAGGGACATTCTTGAATAATAAAAGTCAACTCTGCTTTTGAAAGAGGGTTAATTGCAGGACCCTGGTACGCAATATGGCATGATACAAACATGGGGCTGAGCCAAATTGCTCAGGGATACAGAAGAGAGGCTGCCAGGCGCTGGCAACTCCTGTCCCTGTGCACCAGTCCAACCAGAGGATAAATACAAACTAAACACTGAGGTGAAGATGCACCCAAATATCAGCCTACAGTTGAACCTCATGGGCCTCAGATTGGTCATGGATTCCTGTCCACTTTTCTTCCATTAATACTGCTTACCAGGGGCATTTTAACTTTTCTGTCTTTTACTTCACTAAACATTATGGTCTCAAGGTGCATCCATGCCCCTCCATCTAGCTAGATATCTGGAAGGGCTACACCTCCATTCATAAAGAGTAGAAGGCCAGGTCTTTACTAGCCCCACAGCCTCTGCCTATGCCTCTGCCCTGATCCCATTTTGCTCCTGACTCCATCTGTCATGCCCACTCCCCACTTTGCTCAGCAGATCCCCTGATCACGCTTCTTACCCCAGCACTATCCCATGCATAGACAATGTACTCACCCTGGCTTCAGTCAACATCGCTTTCCCTTCAAACACCATCCTGACTATTCACATCTCCTTCAGGCCCTTCCTCAAGTGATATTTTCAAAGCAATGCCTTCTTTGTCCATACAGTTGCCAATTAAATTCACTCCAAATATATCTATGCTTTATCTCTCTCACTAGCCCTTTCAGAACCTAAGTGCTTTGTTCATTTATGCATTTATTTCCACACATACACACCCCATGTAAACTCTATAAATGCCAAGAATTTTAAAGGTTTGCATTCCCAGAGGAATGCCTGGCACATAGTAAAGCCTCAATAAACATTAGTTCAATGCCTATTTCCATGGATTAATGGATAGAGTTCCAGAGAATTCAAGAGCTGTGAAATGCCTCATAGTGTCTGGAAGCTCCTGGAACACAGCATGTGGCATGGGTGTCATCTGCCATCACTATGTGTCAACTCCTGAACTGTCACTCACTGATACCCTGCAGAAAAGTCAGTAATGAAGGAAAGAAGTAACAGAGACTTGACAGTGGTGCATGACACAACTGCAGGGCAAATCTGTAAGTCAGTCTGTTGTTTATCAGAAGAGATGCTGAGCCATGTACAGAAGCAGGAATCACTTCTCAAAGGCTTCCCAGTGCCCCTCGTCTGAAGCAGGGATGCCTAGACTGAATATCTCCCAAAGAGGCCAGCTTTCAAAATCCTTCTGGCATGAGCCAATGTTTGCCATTAAGCCTGAATGGCTGGCACAGCTGAACCTCCACGCATTATTCTAAATATAAAATGTGAAGCTTCAATTATGACTTAATGACAGATATATACAGGAAGATATTAACAGCGGCCAGAAACAAGGCAGTAGGAACTAAGGGTAAATGTTAAAACTACATGATATTTGGCCAAGCCGTCAAGGGGAAAAGATGAAGAACACTCAGCTGGATCCAAACTTACATAAGCAGTTTATGTGTTTTCATGTTTAAGAAAGTAAAAATTTGAATCCAGGCTCTATCTCACCCCTCCAGTACTTGAAATAGCAAAATATCCACAGTAAAGAACCTGTC
The DNA here is from genome assembly GCA_004027915.1 of Capromys pilorides. Taxonomy (NCBI): domain Eukaryota; kingdom Metazoa; phylum Chordata; class Mammalia; order Rodentia; family Capromyidae; genus Capromys; species Capromys pilorides. The sequence continues at coordinate 4,431 of PVKN010040027.1, forward strand.
TAAACTTGATAAACAAATGCCAATCCTAATTGACCAAAAAGAAATACCAAGGATCACTGAATGCCTTACTGATTTCCAGTTTAATTTAGTGCTTTATAGTGCAATACACATAAAAATTAAAAAATGGAAACATTTCTCATGCTCAGTTTTAACAGCCCCACTCATGTGCTGGAAGGCTATCCAAACTCAATTCCCCACACTTTAACCAACATGAATATTCTTTCATTTTTAATTTACTTGCTGGAAAAAGTGGGATGGTCTCAACAGTTCTAAACGCCAGGGCCTTTCTGAAATGTATTAACTTCACATGTGTGGTTGACTGCCAGCCGGTGGTCAACTTGTTATACCCAGCTGAACAGAACTAGTGTGGTGCTGAGTGTGGAAGCCCCACCTGAGGATTGTTGCAAGCAGTATGAGAGGAAGAACTAGAGAAGAGGAGAGGCTATTAGGGAAGCTAGGAAAGCTGCTGGTTCTCTTGGGCTATTCTGCTGAAGGACTTTGTCACACTGGCTTTCCTGAGGAACTTGGCTATTCTCATCAGAGGAGGAGCTTGGAACCTCATTGTAGCTGAGGATCCTAATTGAGGATCACTACTACAGTTCGATTTGGGGGAGCTCTGGTCCTCACGTTGAGCAACACTTCCTGGCTCTGGAGGGGAAGATGGTGTACTGTTCCAGCTTCCTGGAGAAGCTTGTTGCTCGACTTTCTTGATGGGAACTCAGTTTTCCTCACTGCTGGAGTAGCTCAGGATGTCACTGTCACTGAGGATGGCTATGTTACTTTTCAAGGGAGCTCTGATGCTTACCTTGAGCATGGCTTCCTGGCTCCAGTTTGGATTCCTCAGCTGCTAGCACAGATCCTTCATCCCACTGGCACAGACTTTGTTTTTTCGGCCTTAGGGCCTTCACAGCACAGATCTGTGAAGCAGGCCTGCATGAGACAGTGGGCTCTAGGTCTCCAGGGCTCACTGGAGACTTGTGGGAGGCACTATTATGAGCTAAAGATCTTTAGCTAGACTCATGCAGGATATTAGGATCCAGGCCCTCAGCTGGATTCTTTGGTCTTTAGTGTGTGGACAAATTCTCTGCACTCCTTCTATATGATTCTTTGGATGATTCATTATAAAATGATCATAAAATGTGTCCTGTATTTTGTTGTTCACCATGCAAAACCCCAAACCATGACAACATGGCACCATTTTTTTAAAAAAGGGAAAATCAAAGAAACGAACTGTTAAAAACAGTTTAACATTTACTGCAAAGGTAACTTATTTTAGAATGCTCTAGGTTTTCATGGATAACTCTAAAATGGGTACAGCTCCCCTCTCAAGCAGCTGTGTGTTGCTTTCCATCTGGAATCTTCCAGTTTATAAAGGACAGGCTGCTGCACAATCACTTGGGACAGACCATTCAAAACCATTAAGACTATTAACTCTGATTTGAGGCAACTCTAATAAACAAGTGTCATCCCAACAGGAAGTGAGTTAAAGATGGCTTTCAAATTCAATTAGGCAAACACTCAAAGTCAAGGGTTCCTCACAACAAAACTTCTCATAGAATTGTTCTGCTACTAACTCTGTTCCCATTTCTATCAGGAATCACTAGCAGTATCCATTTTTGAGGAAAAAGAGATATCTAAATGTAGCCACTGTCAGTTGATTCAAGAAATCAAATAAAAGAGTCCTGAAATACTGGCCACATCTCTGGCTGCCTCACACACAGCAACAGCAGGTGCATGATAAATATTTAGAAAAACAACATGGAATAATTTCAGCTCCACCTACATAAAGGAAAATGTCTGACCTGGAAATTCTACACCATAAACAGTGACACATCAAAGAAAAAGACACGGACAGTTAACATGATGTTGAATATATTGTTACCATGTCTAAGGAACATACTCATTTCAAAATGCAGCCAATTCCAGATATTTGCTAATGTTAAGAGTGCATCTTAAGCATTTCATTTCCCAAATGAAACCATTCTTGTCTTTGAATAGTTCTATCCAATATTACCTTCAAAGAAGTTATTTTTAAGAAAATCTACTCTTACTCTACTTAGCCTTCAAATTTAATCCTTTCTTAGTTCAACCAGCTGGGACTTGGCTTTAGTTCTCTTCAACCCTGACCTTACTGTTTCTGCTTTTTGTCACAATTCTTTCTTGCTTTAATACTCACTAAATACTAATGTTTTGGGGGGCAGGAAATACACTTTAAATTGCTCTCTACCATAGTTTCAGTAGATGCTCAATCGATAGTGAATGGAAAGAATCTGAGTTGTGGATGTAATTCTTTCAAAGCCTCCCACTAGTCTAGAAGCTTAAACACCAAACCTACTGAAAAATTAAATCATAAGGACAACAAATCACTCCATGTTAGTAATGTAATCACTATATGCTTTTATTTTCCTACTTTAAAACCAGGCCAAACAAAATAAAAGATCTTCCCTGGATAGGTGACTCTAAGTGCATAATGAACTAATTTCCTTCAAAGACGTTGAAGGTTTCAGGATTCTCTGGAATGCATACCTACCTATTAATGTGTCATTATTAATAGTCCCCTTTACATAGAAGCAACACTGAACATTTCAAGACTTCAAGAAACACTACACTATGTACTCAGGTGTCAACATAATCACACACTGATGGTCTCACTGTTTATACAGGTACACTGAATTAGGAAACTGAGCACAAAAGATATAGTTCTTCATATTTAACTAGTCCTGTACTTATAGTCTAAAAATCTTATTCACTATTTGCATAAGCATCCAGAAATGAATGTAAGAATAAAAATATAAGTCTTATTTCCAAACAATCAGATTTAGAAAATAAAGGTATAGATGCCTAAATTTAAATATCACTCAAAACTGTTTTAGTCTATGTATGCCATGAAATATTTGCAATTGTAACACTGAGTCTCCACTTTTAAAAAGATAGACATATAGCAACAAATATTTTGTAAAGATATACCTTTCAGGAAGAACAAATAGTAAGCAAATAACATTAAAGAACATAGTTTAAAGCTAAATACAATGATGACAAGAAAAACAGCTGAGTAAGACATACTGTGGACTAACTAGGTACTGTGCCAAATTCTGTGTGCATAATCTCATTTAATTCTTAATATGTTCTTATGAGACAGGCACCATCACCATTACCACCTAAAGGAAGTCAATACACAGATAAAGCAAGTTGCCCAATCTCAGAGAAGTAGTAGAACAGAAAAACAACCCAGGCATGCTGAACAAAGGTTATTTTTCTTTTTTCATTTATGTATATGGTATAGGGTCCACTACACAGCCCAGATTCATAGTGATCTTCCTGTTTTTAGCCTCCCCATCACTGGGATCACATGTTTGTGCCACCACGCCCAGATTTGGTCTCAGCTCAGTGTGCCCCAGAGGTAAGGCCAGCATGGCATGCAGGACTGGGATCAAACACTGGTCCCTGAGCTGGTCCCTGCACTTGCAAAAGCAGGCACTTAGTCAGATGAGCTACCTTACAGACCCTGAACAGAAGTCCTAAATGCTTAATCACTGCCTCATTTGACAGATGAAGAAAAAGTAAGACCTAGCAATCTGCCCAACTAACAGAATACTAATCAGTATAGCTGGGATTCAAACCTAGAATACTCTGAATCCAGAAAATTAGCCCAAATAATCTCCTGCCTCTCTCACTCATACAAAATAAGTGCATCTCTCACTCAGCCAGCCAGTCACTGTGGTAAGGGAGCTTCATTATTTATATAAAAGTGTTTGTACCTAGAATGGTTTCCTAGGAATTTTTATCAGATCTATTCAATTAAGCTTTGACTTTATATTTTTATAAATGATTCTGGGTTGGAGAACATGGTGAAGCTTTCTATTAGGGGGAGGAACTGGTTGTTACTGCCATTTTTGCACCAAAACATGTCTTTTTCAATATGCTACATATTTGATATCTGTCAGTTTTGCTCCCCTGAAACAAATTCTTGCTCCTGAAAAAGAATACCAAACACTGGCAATGCTGTCACATGGGATGAAGCATAACTTCAAGCAGTCACCAAAGCCAGCTTCTAGATCCAGTGCTGTATGTGGGAAGAACACTGCTTCTTGGATCTGGAACTACACGGCCAGGATTATACCATACAGAACATCTGAGTCTAGAAAACAAGTGAAGATATCTGCAACTTACCCTGGAGCAGATGTACCTATAGGAGTCCTCAAATCCCTATTCTAAGTGCTTGTCTGTCTCTGGAATTATGATAGACATACTTGATTAGTGTGTGTATAAGTATGCAAATGCACAAGTATGCTTAACGGAAAGCAAAGACCTTGAGGCTTTTTTTTTTTTTAAAACTGCATCCTCTAAAACCAGAGAGCAGAGAACATGTTAGCAGACTACAAAAAAAATAGCTGTAAGAAAGGAGTGGGAATTTGTAGATAGGATTCATAGATAGACCCTAAGGATTTGTCTCATTTACTCCATAAAGAATACATATCAATACAGTATGATTATCTATTTGTATGTATTTACACTTGGCGTAGAGGCTTCCCAGAGCAGAGATCATGTATTTTATTCACCATGTGCTTCCCAGGTGCACAGTGCAGAACAGGCATTTATGTGATAAATTAATGAATGAATAAGTAATCACTAACACCAAGAAGCAGTGAACATGACCTTACTTTTGCCCTCACTGCCCTTGAAATCTTGGCCAAAGGTTTTACTCTCTTGCAATAGCAATTTATCTTCAGGGCTGCAAAGCACTATATTTTATCCTTTCTCACAAGGAAAGTTCAGCCAGAATCATCCTAACTGGCCTCTGGGGCACCAGATCTGGCTACCCTTCAGCCCACTCTTCATTTGGCAACCAGAATGCTGTTTCTCTGTGTAAAGCAGTCATGGTCCTTGGTGCCAGGCCCATGTTCACAGATGCCACACTATGCTGAGTTCCAGTTAGGAAACTGCTTTTCCTTTGTCCCTTCAGAACTGACCTTTCCATCTTTTATCCTTAAAGAAAAATTACAGATCCAGCATGGTATTCATGTCACTTTGAGTTATAGGAGGTCAGAGCTCATGATTATCAATTATGTTATCTCTAGCATAGTATCTGGCATGCAGTAAATAATTCAATACTGACATGTTAGATGTATAAATAGGCTACAAACAGTAAAATCAAACCACTGTTGGCCTAGTCATTTCTTGATACTTACTCCACTGGAGGAATACTGTATACACCCATTCATTAACTCCTATCCATATGTAGTCAATCTATACCCCCACCAAAAAAAAAAAAAAAAAATACTACAACAACGGTGAGTGGTGTACTCAGTTATCACTGTTGCTATCCAAGTGACTTCAGACCAAGAAAAATCACATAATATTCCTGACTTGTAACTGGGCTTCAAGTATCAAAGACCAAATGACCCAAAATCAAAGAACGAGAGAAAAGGACCACAGGGAGAGGTATTTCAGGGATAGCAAATCAGTTTCACCCAAAGCTTCTCCTAGACTTGTGAAAAAGATAAGGGACAGTTCATGATACTCAGCAAAGAGAAGGAGTAGCAGAGTCCCATGGTCACTCGAGATCAGACCTTACCCTTCACTATACACAGAAATGGATTCTTTATAAATGGTGAGGCCAGGTCATGAAGTGGGTCCGCAGCATAAATGGCCCCAAAACAGGCCTCAGTGCAACCATGAATTTATTCATCATTCAACATTTACTGAGCAACTATTAGGTCCAGCATGTGCTATTTGTCAGGATAAAATACTATTTCATCAGCCTTGTGAAAGTTTGTTTTCTTTTGTTTCTATCAGGATCAAACTCAGAACCTTATACTTGCGAGGCAGATGCTTATGCCTCTGAGCTATATCCCTAGCCCAAAATAGCTATTCTGCACTTCGTCTTATAACTTCATAATAAGTTTCCCAGTCCTACCTCCCCTTAACTTTTAAATACCTATTTTCTTCTATTTGGTAACAATTCCCAAATAACTGCAAAAATTTAACCCTTATTCAAACAATTCAATTAGTTTATAACACTTCTACCTTTCCTCCTCTTTATTCTATTTATTAAAACTTTTAAAGGTCATTTAATTTATAAATGTGCCATGACAATATCTGAAATACTTTCCAGATACCTATAGGATCCCAGAGTCTCTCATTCAGATGACTTCTTATCATGACACTAGGAAAAAATGCTATGCCTACAAGACTAAGCAGGCATTGTAACACAAAATTGTCTCCAGTTGAACAATTCGAACTCATAGTCAGGCTCTTGAAATCAGTGCTTCGTAGTTTTTCTATAATAGGAAAATTTTATGTTAACCTCTGATCCTAACTCTACAACTAAAAGTTAAACCAAATTCATTGCATCA
>PVKN010040028.1:0-10690 GCA_004027915.1 Capromys pilorides
CTGGGCACCGCCCCCCCCACAGCTCCCCCTGTGGCTGCTGCTTGGGGCTCTTCAGGTGGGGTTCTCTATGGAAGCCCTCGTGCCAAGCACGTGGTGCATGCGCTCCTCAGCATCTCCACCCTGTTGCAGGTGTTTTGCCTGGCACCCAGGTGTCCTTGGCCTCCTTTGAAATCTAGATGTGGTGACCATGCCCCAGAGTGGTTGCATGTGAGTAGAGTTCATGCCACATGCACACTGCCGTGGTTTGCAGGATAGGCCTTTGTTGAGTAACTTGAGCCACAACAGGGGCCACATGAGCTACAGAAGGGGCAGCCGCATGGCACCATGCTGATGGCAGAAAGGTGGGCTGGAAGGAGTGTGGCACTTTGCAGAGGCTCAGCAGTGAGGGAGCTGCTGCTCGCGGGGCAGAGCCTAGGCCGTGGAGATTTTCAGGTTGGGAGGGTCCAGCAGAGAAGAAGTAGGCCACGGCAGAGTTACACCTGGAAACCAGGCGGACACACTGGCGGGACTCTGAGGGCCCGGATACGCTGCTGACTTGCGCAAGGCAACTCACTCGCTGTGAGGAGGAGGAGGAGGAGGAGGAAGGATGCACACGTGCTCCTGCAGGGGGCCCACACCAGAAGCAAGGGGCATCGGTGATGGCGCAACTGAGGCTTGGGCTTTGCTGCTCAGAAGAGAAAGGCTGTGGCTGAGAGCAGAGGAAGGAGAGACAGCACCGGGGGATGAGGGCTGCCCCAGGTGTGAGCGGTCCAGGGTTCTGTGCTGGGGACCAAGGACGAGGGGCGGGCATAGGGGTGAGAGGAAAGACATCAGCATGGAGGGGCAGGAAGGGAAGGGACAGTGGCCCTGCCAAGGCCCCGTGTGTGCCAGGGGAATTCACAGCCACTTGTCACCAGCAAGGGACATTCCCACCCAGAGCATTTACAGTGGCGAGGACTATGGCACAGTCTCTTTCAGATGCAGATGCAGTCACAGCCCTGAGATTCAGTCACATCCACCCTCAAGCCACCACCAGGCAGGCCTCACACCCCACCTGTATTCCACAGAGGAGCCCAAGGACCTGCAGATGGTGGGAGATGTCCTGGGCCTTTGCTATGCAGATGCAGCAAAAAGCACCTCCCCCGGGGAGGGGGCTGGGAGACACTGTCCCCCTGCACGGTGGTCAGGTGACCTGGCAGCAAGCTGCTCCGACAACTAGCAGAAGGCGGCAGAGGAGCATCTCAGGTCTGTGCTGGCTGCCCGAGGTGGCGCTGCACTCGTGTAGCATTTCTACAGTGGCATCCTCTCCGGTCCTAGTCTCACATTTGGCTGCTATTGTTGTCCGAGTAAATTCTGGAGGCAGGGTGCCCGCCCCTCCACCCAGACTGCACGTATTCGGCTCTTAACAAGTCCCGTCATCCAAATGTTGACCCTAAACGAACTGGCAAAGCTCTGCAGGAATGCCCCCAAACAGTCAAAGGATCGTGTCCAGAGGGACAAAGCCCACCTTCGCTCAGCCACCCCCAACAGGGCTGCATGCCAGGGACAGCCCGAGACATGCTACCTATCCCCACAAGCCCCGACCCTAACCACAAGCCTCTGCTATTGAGATTACGACACTAATCCGTGCTTCATCTCCAGTGCTTTGAGGTCAGTTTTAAAGGTAATTCAGGACCTGAGACACAAAATCTCAGGCAAGAATGACCTTTGATTCCACTGGAAGCGCTAACTAACGCTCCCACAGGTGAAGCCTTTTAAAGTTCGCCTTTTTATTCCCTCCTGACAATGCTGATTGATAACACAGAGCTAATCTCTTGTCTTTGTTCCTAGGGGCAAAGGTTCAGGCTGCCCCTTTTGAATGTGGGTCTTTTAACTGTGCTGTGAGTAAATCATGACGCGACCAAGCCAGGGGATTAGCTCCTCCAAGAACGCTCCCCAGAGCCCCAGAAACCAAGCTCCTCCTGAGCTGTTCACATGTCCCCCATACCTTGGAACCTGAGGCATCACGCCTAGAACTTCTGTCTGCTCTGAAAGATCAACACTAGAGTTTAACTGTCTGCCGAGGTCATCCTGTGGCTCTGAAGGGCTGTGATTGGAGAGTCAGGTCGTGCTCCGAGCAGGTCTGCATACCTTGGCCAGTGCCCTTGAAGGCCCATCCGGCTGCAGTCCCTCTGGAAGGCACCATCTCCACGGAATGTGTGGTCCTGTGTCAAGCGTGCAGCGGATGAGGCGTCTCCCAGGAGATGGGGCAGCGACAGCTGAACCAGCTCTGCTGGACTTCAGGGTCGTTCCAAAGCTGGCTGGGGCAGGCGGCGGCGGGGGAGAAGCCCAGAGAACGGGGGATGGCAGGGATCCCAGGGCACGGGGCTGGAGTTTTGGATGCGCGGTAGAGGGAGTAAGGCAAACAGAAGAGGAAAGAACACACTGCCTAAATGTCCTATTAAAATGACACCCAACATATAAATGTGGCCAATCGGACTTCATTCAATTTGAAAATGTATGCACCAAAGAATGCTAGCGAGAAAGTGAAAAAGACAAACCTTGCAATGGGAGAAAATGTTTGCAAACCACACATCCAAAAGAACTTAATACCCGCCATCAATAACTCTTAGGATGCAGCCAGAAGAATAGTTTTTTAAGTGGCCAAAGAATAGCAATTGCCCCAAGGAAGACGGGAGCTAGCGCACGGGCACCAGTGGGATAAGGGTGATGAAAAATAGCTGGCAGGTGTCAGCGAGGCTGTGCACAGAGGAACAGGAGCCGGGGAAGGCAACGTGGTGCCACTGGCACAGGAAAGCCTGGCGGTTCCTCAAGAGTTAGACGCAGAGCCTAGCATCACCCATCCACCAGTTCCTCACACGTCCCAAGGCAGCGAGGGCAGGGACACACAGTGCTGTTTGTACATGAAGCCAGGGCGGCAGTTGCAGCCTGTGCGTGGCTAAGGAAAGCGTGGTCTGAGCCCACGACGGAACAGTGTTCAGTCACAAAAAAGGAACGGGATTTAACACGTGCTAAAATACCAAGAGGCCTTGAAAGCCTTATCTGAGACAAGCAGACACGAAATGACGAATGTTGTACGAATCCACGGATGTGAGGCTCCCAGAATAGGCATGGACATAAAGGTGGAAGGCAAAGGTAGGCTGCCTAGGGCTGGGGAAGGGAAAAGCGGGGAGTTCTGTGGCGGATGATGAACAATCATGGCTAAAGACAGAGGGACAGAGGCCAAGACAGAGAGACAGAAAGACGGAAAGACAGAGGAGGGTGTGAGCTTGTGTTCACCACAAAGACCAGGCTAAGAATGTTGGCACGGCAGCCTCAGTCAGAGACAGTCTCTTAGTCTGACAAGAGCACCAAGGTGACGTGTGATGCTTCGCCAGAGGCAGGCAGGGAGGGAGGGACCCTACTCTTTACAATGTTGGTGTTCAGCTCCAAGTGTCCCCACACGAAGCTCAGTCATTCTGTGAAACAAAAAGGGAGAAGATGTTGGCAACATACGCCAGTACACCCAACAGTGATAACGTGAAGGACTAGAAACAGTTCTTCCAAAACAACTTCTTCCTTTTTAAACTGTACATGAAGGATGACCTAAATAGACAGTAGGTAAACTAAAACATGTTTATCATAGTAAAAGATACATTACTATTACTGTCCCATAAAATATGGCCCCTAGTTGCCAGCACACTCATCCTGCTCTGCTTGCCCCTTTCTGAAGCAGTTCTGGAAAGTTCTCTTGTGCTTTTATGAGGTGTCATCCGAGTGACAGTGCTCCTGCCAGGGGCCATGCGGTGGAAAAGTGAGCTTGTAAAGCTGTCACAGTGAGTCTTCATCTATCTATTCTCTGGAGCTGGTGTTTTACAACTTCCAGCTCTTCCCTAAGTGAAAATGAGCCTGAAAGGCAAATGTCTGAATTGCTTCAGGACACTGAGGTAGCCATGGAAGCACAGCTGAAGACACTGAGGAGAGAGGACCGCCAGAACTGCGTCAAGAAGCACCGGGAAAGACAGGATACGTGTGCTCAAAGTGGAAGGGAGGTATTTTGAGGAGACTCCATGGCACTGTATCTTTTACTGTAATCAAATTTTTTAAAATTAAACATTCAACATATTTTCCAATCATGCCTCCTATAAAAGGCCTAGAATGTACTCTTCTGATATGCCTAGTGAAATTATTTCTACACTATTCATAGGAGAACTGCAAGTTTTAAAAAATAAAGCAAGTTTCTTTTGCTTCCTTCAGATCAGCAACATTCTGCAAGTTCAGAAACTTCAGTAGTTGTAACAATGTAGAAAATAAGAACTATTCTGTGCTGTGAGAAGACATAAATTGGTCCCATTTTGAGAACTGAGGCAGTAGCCACTGAGTGTCACACAGCAGCTCTGCCTGTAGGACCAGCATGGTCCAGGGGGCAAGTGTAAACAGCTGTAAAGCCAGGAACAAATCAACAGCCAAGCATGATACAGGCACCACGTGGATGTCGAATTGAAAGGATTAGAATGCACACAGCTGCTAAAAATTCCAGGTGATCTTCACAGTATTTAATAGTCCTCAAGCCACAGCTGCAACCAAACACACCAGGAGGAGCTGTGGCTGGCCAGGGCAAGACCAGTACGGTTGGCAGGCCTCAGCTCTGGGCAACCTAGGTCACGTGACTGAACTTATATTTTCAGACTTTTCCAGCATTTCAAACTCAACAAGGCCTAAAGTACTAAATTTTGCTTCCAGAAACACAAGCTAGAATGTCACAATATACCGAGATAGCATGGGCTGTGTTTCCAAACAGTATCCCCCCCATATAACACATGAGGATACACTGACCCCTGAGGGTGCGGAGAAGGGACACAGAGGGACCCACAGCAGCAGAGCTGTTTATTAAAGATAAAGCCACTGGGACCAAAACAGGGCTAGAGATGGTGGTGACTGTGTGGAGATTCTTTGTAATTTTCTGTATTTTTCTAAGTCCTAAATATAAAAAATAAATGATCAGTGTTCTTAGTGGGTGTGCACTCTTAAAGTTCTGCATCGTTTGGTTATGAATGCTACGATCATGTTGATTTCTGAATTATTTTTCTAAATTCATAGAAATAGAAGGACCTAATCTGGATACCAAAATCATTTTAAATACATTGCATTGAATTATATTATTTTACAAGAATTGTTTTTTAAACAGTGAAGATTAACGTTAAAGCTTTTTGAATTTGTAAAAGCACACATGCTAATTTCAGTTTCTTTGTCTGATTCATTCCGCCACTCTTAACTTCAGCCCTCTGTCCTTCATAAGCCCAAGCCATGCGACCACTCCCCCCGAGCACCCTGCCCTGGGCCCTGGCCCTCACCCCGCGTCTGCCTTCAGACCTGCTGCTGCCCTCTGACTTATTCCTGCTGCACAACCCCAGCCAGTGAGTGCCAAGCCACGTCAGGCTTGGGTCCAGGGATGGCGGCCCCGTAGGCTTGGACGACAGCCCTCCAGCGGACACTGGCTCCGAGGACCTGAGCACCAGCTCCACTCGGTTGCTCTAAAGATGGCCCTGCCTATTTCTCTCTCTCTGCCCCACAGAGGAGGCCACAGGCTCACATGAGACCACCAGGACCCAGGGTGGAGGCCAGGCCCAGGCTCCTCCCTTCCCTCCCCATCGCTTCAGGGCTCCAGCTTCTCCAGCGCAGGTCAGCTCTGTGTGACTGGCAGAGAAGGTCTAGGCTGTGGTCTCGTGCAAGGAGAGCTGTGCGTGGGCAGGGCAGGCAGGCAGGCAGGCCTGGGCTGCACCCATAGAAACTAAATGACTTATTGCCTGGCCTCCTATAGCAGTGCCTGGCTCTGCTTGAGGAAGGTGGGGTCACATGGAAGAAACCATGGGGCCTGCGACACAAGAGGGGGGTAAACGTCGCTGCAGTGCCCCAGGAAAATCAGATTTTGATACAGCAGCTGAATCACTCTGCACAGCGCAAGTGCCTGCCACAAAGCTCTGTGTGCAGCAGGGTCTCACGAGTGAGGCCTCACCAGTCGCCTCAACAGCCTGGGCCTCCGGGGCTTGCTCACTGGAGACAGTGGCTGCCATGCAGGAAACACTCCAAGGCCACGTGCTACACGTGAAGCGTGAGTAGCCCACGGCTTCCTGCAGGCACGAGGCATCTGCTGAGCCATGGCAGTGACCACTGCAGGACAGGGCTGATCCTGAGTCACCCCTGGGGAGAACGGCACCAGCCTCAGAGAGCACAGAAGCCTGGGGGTGCGGGGGGCACCACTGTGTGGCAGGTGGTGAGTCCTGCTCAGCCATAGCTCACAAGAAAGAGCAGTCACAGGGCAGGAGACCCAGGCAGGGCCGGCAGGACAGTAGGTTTCCAGGAGGATTAGGAGCCTCAGACCTGGCCTTGGTCGGGGGGCCCAGGTACCCCTTGGTCCCTGGAAGGCTGGGCAAGGCATGGCAGGATCTGGGCCTGCAGGACACAATAAATGGCCTGATTCGGCACTCTGCCAACAGAAAAGCCAAGTAGGAAGCACACTGTGACCTCCCGGGTCCCCACGGTGCTGGAAGCCACCGTCCCTGGGTGAGGGCTGGGGTGGGGCAGGTGCATGGCCTCCTGGCTCTGAGCTGCCGGCCTAGGGAGCAGATAAAGAGACGGCTCTGCCCGAGTCTCCTCCCAGCCCTTGAGCATAAGGAAGACGTGTGCTTACACCCAAGCAGGGACCGTGCGTGTCAATTAGTACGGAGGCGTCTCTGTCTGAACTAGGCCAAGTGGCTGGGTCAGCGGCTGAGTCAGCTCCCTGCAGCCTAAAGCAGCCAGCACACAGAGCTGGCCACAGCCAGGAGGCGCAAGGCTGGTGGCTGCTCCAGTAAAGAAAGCCATCTGAGCGGGGAACGAGTCCAGCGCAGGACGGCCGCTGCGCACCTCCACACTGGCCCCGGTGTGCTCGGCTCTGCCTTGTGCCTCTCATGCTCAGAACACACTCGAGTTTTGCCTCCTACTTGGGCCTCTGTGTGTCCACACTACGCAGCCTGCCCTGTACACCCCAGGAGGCCTGCTTCTGTCCACCTTCTCTAGGACTGGGACAAAGCCCTGGGGGACCCTGAGCCTAACCCTGGGAAGAGCCATCCTCTGTCCTCCCAGGAGAGGTCCCGCCTGGGATGGACATGTGCAAGACGCTGAAGTTTGTGTGAAGCAACTTTAGGGAGGCTGTGGGTGCCAGCTGGGCACTGTCCCTGGCCAGGGCATCACTGTGTGCATGGGCAAAGCGGCATGGTGCCAGGAGGAATGTCTCTATGGGGAGCAAAGTGGATTAAGGACAGTGCTTGGGCTGGTAAACGCACCAATCCCAGCCACGAAACCCCAGCATCTGCTGGGTTCACCGAACATCAGGACAGATTGTGTTTTGGCAGTTGAGGTAACGGCTGGCGGGAGGCGGGGAGATCTGTGAGCTGCGGGCAGACTAATGATGTGTAATGATTGAGGCATTTGGCTCTGGCACCAGGTGAGAAGCGATGGCCGGGCAGGGTGGTGCCCACACAGGCGCTGAGGAGCCGGCCCGGGTGCTGTGTACACAGCAGGCCCGGAGAGAAACATTAACCAAATCACAAGTGTCGGATCGTTTGTCAGATTGTTGCTTTGGGGAAAGTTTACCTTGCAAACATGCCCACCTGTTCTCCCTGTAACACTCTGTTTGGGCTGTCAGGGAGTGTGATATCGGGCCTGTCCAAACATTCCACAGAAGAGCTGGGCTGGAGGGGTGGCACAGAGGGTCCCTACCTCTCAACCCGAGAAGCCTTTTCCCCTTCCCCATGGGGGCAGGGGTGGTGCTGCATGTGTGAGCGGTGTCTGCCTCTGGCATTCCAGGGACTGCCACTCCCGGGGCACGCGTCTGTCAGGGAAGCACTGTAACCTGTCGTGACGGCTCTCAAAGTCCTTTTTTACGATGAAAGCACTGCCACCTCAACTCTGCTTCTGTAATGAGCCACAAGTGCGTGTTCAGCGGTGCGTTTCTGCTTTCTGCAAACGACAGAGGAGAAGCACGTGTCTATGCCATCCCTCTGCTGACACCAGGGTGCCTTCCCTGCTGGGGTGGCATCTGCCGGCCCCAAGCCTGTCAGAGTACCTCCACACAAGCCCTGATTCAGCAGGTGTGGGACCTGGAGTGGACTGTCCATGCAGAAGCTCCGGCCAAACACAGGCAAAGGTGTAGGAGCTCCGTGGGAACTCTGCATCACAGTAGAGGCTTCTTTACGGGACTAGAAAGCACAGAAGCTTACTAAAATTGACTAAAATTTTCTCCTTATTAATGCTGAGTGGTGCATCTGTGAAGGAAAATCACATTAAAGCTTCTACTTCTGGAGTCCACCAAGTCCAAAGTTGATGACCTACCTGAGCTCACCAGAGCACCCTGTAAGCCACTCTGGCCAACGATGGGGTTTCCCGATATATCGGTCAAGGGCTATGTGAGGTACAGAAACACAGCTGTGGCTTTGGCTGCCTCCTAGACCAGAGCTAGATGCACAGCAGGGAATCAGTGCACAATGCGAGCTGGCGAATCAATATAAATAGACCAGCGGTGTGGCTTACGGCAACCTGTCTTTCATGGCTTATATCTTTTATGGTTTCTATCCCAAAGCTTCAGACACTCATCAGTGGGGATTTGAGAGGTGCCTGGGTCATGGGCGAGTTGCACGGGATTAGCCCACTGCTTCGTTCAGCATACTTCAGGGAGGATGGTGGACTTCCTGAAGAGGAACGTGGATGGCACCAGCCAATAGACTCGTGGCCTAGGTGGAATAAAAAGGGAAAGAAGGAAGGCTCGTTGCTCCTGCCTGCCCTGCCATGAGCTGCTTCTCCCGTGCTGTACCACCTTGCTTCGCAGCCAGCCAGCCACAGATCAAACCTCCTACAAACCTGGAGCTAGCGTACATCCTTCCTCCTCTAGCATGCAGATGGCAGGCATTCTGCCCAGCAACAAGAAAGTGACGAAGGCACTCCCCATCATGAACTCTTCAGGAAACACAATTATTCTACTCTCACACTTCTGTGATGGCTCAGCCGCTTCCCACCCACCTAGGCTACCTCCCCACTGTTCGGGGACTACCCAGGTACTGGCTCCCCGGTTCCCATCAAGTCTGGACTCGGAGAGTGATCCTCTCTTTTCTACAGCCATGTCCTATCTTGCCCAGTCTTGACTGGCCATTTATTTTCCATAACTTTCTTCTGGTTATTCTTCTACACATCTATTTATGCCATGTATATGTGAATTCCTTCAAAAAAAATCAAAGAATAACAAAAAGTTTACACACATAGAATCAGCCAGTGGAGAAACACTCAGAAGCTAGACCACGGCCCCAGCTCCTGGCGCTGCTGTGCTAACGCATGTGTGTGCGACTGATGGTTTGTCCTTTTATAAAGAACTACAGCAAAGCTTTAAGACTCATACCATTACGAACAGTCCTTTAAATAAGATTAGTGTTAAGGGGCCAGCCAAATAGCTCAGCAGATTTAAGCACCTGCCAGCAAGCGTAGGGGCCGGGGGTTTGCTTCCCGGGCCTGCTGTGCCAGCCCTGCCCCCGGCGCATGCTGAGATGGCAAATGAGACTGGGCGTGCTGGCACGGGCCTGTAATCCCAGCTCTTGGGAAGCTGTAAACAGGCGGATCACTATGAGTTCAATCTAGTAGTGAGATCCTGAACACCCTGTAGACCCTTGCCTAAAATACAATCAATCAATCAATCAATCAATCAATCAATAAACAAACAAACAAAATTAGTTTTCAAGGGAGGCATTTCAGAACACAGGAGCTGAGTGAGTGCCATCTGCAGCCTGCCACTCCTGAGTCAAATCAACCACCCACTATCGTAGCCAGTCGTATAGGTGTGCAGTTGCTGTCCCGTGGTTTATGGAACGCACCTCAGGACAGAGAAGCGTCACTTTGGAATTTTCCATATGATAGACCCTTCCTACCTCCCTTCTAGGAAAGCTGCGCATTACCAGTTACATCGCAGATAAAAACAAACAACCCAGGGGAGATCTACGACGTGACACTGAGTCATCACGTGTGTGAAAGGCAGTGGGCTCCTGGGGTGATGCCCCCCTCCCCTGACTCAGCAGCAGCTACGCATGCTCTCGGCTGAGGTGTGCTGTCATCTAACACACTCCCCACTTCTGTTTAAGAAGGAGGTTCGGAGGTGTACACCATATCCAGTTAGATTTACAGACCTCGTGCTTCTCTAATTCACTTATCTGCACGCCAATCCTGACTCGTCCACCCATATTTGTCCATGTTGCTCAACAATGGACTAAACATGGGTGTACTGTAAATTAACCTCCAGGAGAATAACTTTTTTTTTTTGAGGGACCAGGGTTCGAACTCATGAACTTGCACTTGCCAGGTAGGCACTTGTGCCATGGAGCTATCTCCCCAGCCCCTAGAACAACTTTTATTTTCTTTTTCACAACCAAAGAAAATGTAAGCTGTTAAGTCATGGCATGAGTGTTTTTGCTTAATATTTTAGCAAATGAATTCATGTACTATAAATACTTAAAAAAGGTGAACAAGCTCATGAAAAGCCTGTCATATGACAGAGGACAGTGAAATATGATTTCATACCAAGTAAAACTCAAAACTTTTTAAAAAATGGTTTCAAAAGCTGGTCATGGGGGCTGGGGAGATAGCTCAGCAGCATTTGCCTGGTGAGCACAAGGGCCCGCATTCAATCCCCAGTTCCAAAAAAAAAAAAAAA
>PVKN010040029.1:0-10786 GCA_004027915.1 Capromys pilorides
TTTTTTTTTTTTTTTTTTTTTTTTTTTTTTTTTTTTTTTTTTTTTTTTTTTTTTTTTTTTTTTGTCTTTTTGAGATAGGGTCTTGCTATGCAGTTCACGCTGGCCTTGAACTCACTTTTATAGCTCAGGCTGGTCTTTAACTTCCACTGATCCTCCTGCCTCAGCCACCCAAGTGCTGGGATTACAGGTGTACACCACCATGCCTGGCTTGCCTCTTTCCTTATATACTAAATTTCTTTATATATGTGAGTATATATTTCTGGATTCTATTTCTGCTCCATTGGTGTTTTTCCTATTTTTTTTTTTTTTTTTTTTTCCCAGAACCAGGGATTGAATTCAGGACCTTGCACTTGCCAGGCAGGCACTTGTGCTCCTGAGCTATCTTCCAGCCCTTCCTATTCCTTTTCCTATGCCCCTCCCTCCCCTTACATTGTAACTTACTGCTATCTTTAAAAAAATTAAGAGTCTCTTTCCTCCACTGCTCATCTCTTTTAGAAATATAAAAAAAAATTTCCTAGATTAACTACCCTGTTACAGTGATGTGATCATATTTTTTAAAATCACATTGACATCTTGAGTAGGATTGTACAGAATTCATTAAATGACTGAGGGAAAATAAAGAATGTTTGTATCAGTGCATCTTCGCCTTGGGGAGGAAGGACTGCATATCTATTTAAGTCTTTTGTGTCTGAGGAGAATCTTGCCATGGTTTCAGCCCTGGTGCAGCCTTTTCTCCCGTTTTTGTTTCTTTTTGTCCCTTTCTGTCAAGTTTGGGAGGGTGGTTTTGTAAACCTACATTTAAGCTACCATGATTCCCTGAAGTCTTGAGCGTTGCCCTGAATTGAGGGTGAAGGCGGAGATGATGAGCTGAAGTTGTGGGTGTGGGTGAAATTCAGAGGAGACTAAATGCTAACCGAGAGGAAGGGAGCTTTGCACAGCTCTTATGGAGACAGTGACAGCGCCACGAGTGTGGGGGAGAGTGAGCAGGCAGAGGAGAGGTGAGAAACCGTAGTTCAGCCCGGGGAGAGGAAAGTTCAAGGGCGGCGGCGGCAGCAGCAGCAGCAGCATCAGCAAGAGTCCTCTGTGGCAGGAGAGTGACCCAGAATGGCTTCGATGGAGGCAGGGGTTGCGCTGTCTGTGGCCAGGTAGAGGTGGCCAAATCAAGTCAGTGAACCAACTGGATACTGGAGAAAACTGGGAGGATGGGGTGAAGCAGGAGTATTCCTGGCAAATAGGACCTGTGCGTCCCCAGTTGTGATCTCTGAGAAAGTGATCTCTGTGGAGGGACCAAAGTGCCTAGGTTGAGGACTTCAGAGTGTGACTATTCTGCTTAGAAGTTCACCTGGAAAAATAAGGAGAGTTAGGTCCTCCATGGAGGGGGATTAAGGTTGAGGTGGAATATATTTGCTTGTTTTCTAGGCTGAGGAGGGAGAGGAATTAGTAAGACGAAGAGATGGAAGATGCAAGATGTGAAAGGTATATGTAACATGGAGAAGTACAGGAAGGGAGGGGTGAACAGCGACAGCCTATACCCACCAGGGGTTTGGCCTGGAAGGAAAAGGACAGTTCCTAATGGGAAAGGCAAATAGGACAGTGCATGACAAGGCAGCAGAAAGGTAAGTTGCAAAGAAGAGGGCTTGAAGGAACTCAGCTTCTCCAGAATGGTTGCTGAGAAGGTGGTATTTCATCTGCGTGGGTCAAAGCCTCCAGAAAGAAGAGTGCAAACCCTTGACCCCTGTCCCTTGAGGAGGAATATGGTTGGGTCATTTCTGGTGGACTGAGATCATTGGGGCTGATACCCCAGACAGCTGGCTCAGCTTAGTGCCATCGCTGGCCCATTGGCATCTTCCAACCAAGCCTAGGGAAATTTGGACAGATGAGAGCATCACCACCTTGGTGGACAAGCCAGGTTGACTGGGCAACACCACGCTGCTCAGTGACATCTTGGGGTTGGAATGGAAGCCACAGGTCATCACAGACTCTGGGCTGTCCTCACCTGACTCTGGATAAACCAGCCTCTTGGATTCAAGAAGCCCTTGGTATACTTGGACAGTTCAGGGTGAAGGAAGTCCCCACGAGAGACACTCAATTTCTTGTCACTTTGAGTAGGCTCTAGAGACTAATATGAATATTTATGAAATGTTAACCTAATTTATAATCCAATTTGATAAAACAGGTTCTTATAATAGACTGGCGTGCATTCAAAATGATGCTGGAAAATAATGTTTGATGACAAGGAAAAATATTCAGGCCTTATTCATTGAAAAAGTAGAATGAACATAATATCTGATTTTTTTCAAAGAATATCTAATATTTCTATATGTGCACAGATAGAGGATTATAAAAATGCATACCAATTAGAAGTGATTATTTGTGGGTGGTAGAACTGTGGGTGATTTTTCCTTTTACTTAACATTGTTTCCTTTCTTTTCTTTTTTTTTTTTTTTCTTTTTGAGACAGGGTCTTGCTAGGCAGTTCAGGCTGGCTGGCCTTGAGCTCACTTTTGTAACCCAGGCTGGTCTTGAACCTGCACTGATTCTCCTGCCTCAGCCTCCCAACTGCTGGGATTACAGGCATGTGCCATCATGCCTGGCAGTTAACATTGTTTTCTAAACTTTTTATAAGATGATTTTGTTACTTTTAAAAAGTTAAATAACACATAGAGGAAAGTGATTGACGATGTACAGTGTGCCTAAGGAGAGTCACCTAGGGAGGCAACATTCTCTCAGGCTTCCACAGAGAGCAAAATGGTCAAGCAATGGCTGTGATTCATCCAGATGGCTGACACTGACAAAAATTTTGCAAACCACAGTACATGGTTCCAGGGTAAACCCCGAGGGGACCTGACTGACCTTGCCAGATACAAAAGTTTAGTATTTTTTATAACATAGGTCTTGCTTTGTCTTTGGTCTTAACCATCCAGCAGAAAAGTCTAACCACGAGGTATCAAAAGGAAAGCCATATTAATATGCTGAGTTATAAAAGGCTCAAGTCAACAGCCCCCAATAATGCCAGATGAGCTGACAATCCACTACTGTTAGGCACTATTGGACTAAATATATAGCTACTTTCTCTTTGTGCAATGAAAAGAAAGATCAGTACTAAGGATGTTTAGACAAGAAATCATGTATGCATCTTGTACTCTCAACAACTATGATGAAGACAACATTATGCAACGTATTAACTATTGTAAATAATAATAATAAATTTAAAAAGGAAGTTAAACAACAAGAATTATTTTTTTAAAAAAGAAAAAGAATTGCCCAGCAGTCAGGGAACCACAGCTACAGCTGGAGGAGGAATCTGCTAAGGTGCCAGGGCAAGAGGCTGGGCATACTCTCTCCTGCTGCACCCTGAAGGTACAACTCAGAGCTCTGTAAATGGAAGGAGAAACAACCTGGCCAAACTTAGTAATGTACTTGTGGCAGAGCTGCCCAGGAGTCCTTCCCAGGACACATCCGGGGGAGCCACTCTGGGGTCTGTAGACCACCTTTGAGCTGGCACATTTGGTTTAGAAGACAGTAAGGAAATTTCCCCCTTTCTCTGGGCCCTGCACATTACTATCCCAAGCCTGTCTACACCCAAGATCAAATGGGAGTGATGAGGGCTTAGCATGGCCAAAACATCCAAGGGGGTCTTGGCGGGAATGGACGGCTGATGCCACAGCTGGGATTCTGGTTATGCGAATGCTGTGTTTGCCATGCTGCACAAAGCTGTGCTTGCGTCAGAGGGAAGAGGAGTAAGGATGGCGTCAGAGTGAGATATGGGGAAAGGTGCCGGTGCTGGAGCAGAGCCAGAGTTAAGGTAGCATCTGTGCTCAGACTGAGCAGTCAGCACGCTCACCTGGCCCAGGCCAGGGGCGCATCATTCCCCTGGCAGGGAGCCCCACTCAGGAGGAGCCCTTGGAGCAGTTGCTGGGCTCCAAGAGGCTTTGCTGCAGGTCCCCAGTAGGAGTAGCCTAATGATGCTTCTCGTTTGGGCCGCTGTGTGGGGAAGGAGTCAGGAGCCAAGAGTGGGTGGGTTCCATTGGGCCACGTGGAATGTCTTGGGGGCTTCTAACCTTCAGTTTTTTCCAGTTCCCTGAACTTTTGATCCTTAAGTCAAATGTCACCACCTGCCCCAAGATGATCCCGGTACCCAGCCAGCTAAACAGTGGCAGGGGTGAAGTAGGGAGCAGCAGCCTGCCTGACCCACTCCACACCCATGTCGGGCCCCCATGCCATCCCACAGGCCCTACTGTGCTCTCCAAGCTTTCTACGGAGACAGCGAAGGAAATGTGATTTATCTCTGACTCAGGCATTCCATAAATATTTGTAGAATGAACAAACGAGTGAGTAAATTCATTAATTTTGTGAGCATGAAGGCCTTAAATGGTTGGGTGAGGAGCCAAGCTCTTTTTAGATCAAGAACATATAGATAAAAATATTCATGGTGCCTGGACACCAGTAGAAAAGAAAGACTAAATTGCCAAGGTTTGTGACTGTGAGTCAAAATTTTTATGTATTAATCATGATACTTTATAAAGCCTTATGTTGGCACTAGAATCATGGATTTTTAAGTCCAACCCAGTCTGAGTTTCAGATAAGAGAAACTGAAGATCAACACTAGAAGGGGATACCTAAAGCCACAGACTGGTGGAATTAATGTAAGCTCCAGGCTTCAGCCCTGCTTGCTCCTCCTCCCTCAAGCCACTTTTCCAGAGTGCTGGGGACCTTCTTGCCAGAGGGCAGGGGGCGTGATCACTTCCCCTTATAAATATATATTGCTAAGGCATCTACCAGATGTGAGGTACCCACTACATACCAAGCAAGTTGCTAGGTGCCAGTGATACAGTGCGGGCTAGATACTGAGTCGACAAGGAAGGAGACAGGCAATTAAGCAAGCCTTCTGATAAGGAGAGTATGCCCAACTCTGGAAGGCAGGAGAAGGAATGCCTAGTGTGGACATGGGGTGAAGGGTCAGGCGAGGAGCTTGAGAGGGAAAGGAGCCAGGGCACATGCTCCCCCTAGAGTCCTCTGCCCCCAGCCCCTATCCTTGGCGTCTGGGCTGATCCCTCTCCCACTTGCCTGTGAATGCCTGAATAGCCTGATAAGACTCACACCTCAGAGGCCAAGGGGACAGGCAGCTCAGATGATGGGCCTCCGGCTGTGGAAGGCAAGGCCTGTCTGAGAAGCTGGGGAATGGTGTGGACGCTGTGCTCAGGGTCCTTGCACTCCAAAGCAGCCAGATTGGGTTTTGCTCTTCAACCATGAGCTTCAGTCTTGTTTCAGGGTCACTGCTGGCCCAGGGAATTCTGTTTTCCTGCTCTCTTCAGCCACCTGCCTCCTCCCATCTGTGGACAACTCATCCCTCCTGCCTTTGCAGCTCCCCCTGGCCACAGCTCCCCACCCTTCCTCATCAGGGAACTCTGACACTCAGTCTCTTCTCCCAGTCCTGGAGAAGGATGGAGACAGAGACAGGGACAGAAAGAGGAAGAACCACAATTCTCCCCCTTCTCCTTGCCTCATGCTATGCTAGCAGTTGGTCGAATGTAGGCACGGGCCCTGTGGGAACTAGAGGCAAGAGCCACAGATGCTGGAGGTAAGTCGAGAAAGCAACTTTATCCCCTTCGTCAGCTGAGGAAACTGGAGAAAACAGTCAGCTGAGGGAGGTCTGTGTTCCCTAAAATCGCGTTGCTACTGCTGCTTGGCCTAGGGCAGGTCTTTGAGACTTTTCATGGCAGAGTTCTTACTTGGGCCATGTATAGTTTCAGGGGTTTTGGATACCCCTGACATTGTGTGTGAAACATTCTGTATTTTCACATATGTCCTTGTTTCTAGAAATCCCACAGATTGCATCAGATTCCAAAAGAAATTTGTGACACATGCAACTGTACAGAGTCCCCCATCCAGGGCTTTGAGGGAGGAAGCGCCTCCTGCCCGCTCTCCCCTCCCCTCTGCTGGGTTTCTTCCACTCCTGTGCGTCTGCAGACAGACTGTCCTCAGAGCCAGCTGGGGCCATGTGCCTCTTTGCTCACCTGGGCACAGTGCTGTGCCTCTATCGACTGCCCTATTTAGGAGCTGCTGAGCTGAAGCAGAAACCGGGCCTGCCTTTGCCCCTTCCAGAGGAGTCCAGGCTTTGAGGAAGGGTGGGGGCAAAGGACCTTTGAATCTCTGGACTGCTAGAGTCAAAAACAAAATAAAATGAAACAAAACAAAACTTGTACTTTACCCTGGATTTATGACATCTTGATAGCTGAGCTTCCTTGAAACTTTTTTCATCTATAAAGTAGGGGGTGCACTGTCTCCTGAGAGGGGTGTTTGAGTACTAACCAATGTCATGGTTATAAAATGTCAGGCGCTTGATAAAAGTTAGCTGCTGGCTGGCACAACTGGATCCAGAAATTTGCTCTACTGTGTCCCCAGCAGGAGGTTACCCAATTCTTCCTCGGAGCTGCCATCCCTGAAGCAGCCCAGCCCCTGTTTGGACAGCTCCGACTGTGAGAAAGTTCTTACGTCAGTTAGAAACTCTTTGAGTTGAAGTGACAGCAACTCAATGCACTGGCTTACCAAAAAAGGGAATTTATAGCCCAAGAAATTGGGGAGGGCAGGAGTAGAGGTGACTTGAAAGACTTGAGACCCAAAAATACTGTTAGGATTTTCTTTCTCTTCTCTGTCTCTGCAAATCTTCATTTGCTCTTTTTCTCTTTGAGATTGGGGCAAGACAGCCAATAACTCCCAGCATATGTCATGATAGCTTAGAGAACCAAAAAAAAAGATTTTTTGTCTCTTAGGGACACTACATGAATTCCTAGGGAAGATTAAAAATTGGACAGGCTCGATACATCCCTGGACCCATCCCTGGACCAATCACTGTGGACAGGGCCAAGAGCGATTATGATTGGCCAAGTCTTGTCATATGACTTTAAGGTGGGAGATAGCATCCTCTGAGTGAAAGCCATATTGGAGCATTATGGAGCATGAGGTTAGGTTCCACAAGGGAAGGGTTCTCAGTGGTTGTTTATTCCTCTTTTTCCTTACATGGGGAATAATTCTCTGTCCTTCTGACAACCTTCAGTCCAGAGCCAGTTATTTAGCTCTGTCCTCTCTGCATAGGCCAGAGCTAGTTCAATCAGCTGAGTCAGCCTTACAGAAATATAAAGTCATATGACCTCCCTGTCTGCTTTTCTCTGAGCTAAGTTCTTCTAGTTCTTCCATTTCTCTGAGTACAATGGATTTCTACCCTCCCTTTCCTCTACTTTTGAGCAGAAGGCAGCAATCTGGTTGCAAGTTGAAATGAGGCCCGGACTTGAGAATTACCAGGTGGAATGCTGATGAAAATGATGGGGGTCTTTTGTACCCCCTTGTGCCAGCCACTGATCTGGTGTTTCTTTAGCCAGAAAGGGAGCTGACTGGGAGGGAGAGTAAGGAAGGATGTGGGAGGCAGGGGGAGGAGGAGGGGAGGCAGAGGAGAGCGAGCAAAGAGATACAATGAGGAGAATGGAGAGAAAGCAAGTGCAGCTCTCAGAATTAAAAAAAGAAACAAAAAACCTAGCCTGTGGTGCAAACTGTACATACAGACAAAGCTCGTGTTGGGGATGCCTCACCCTGGGGGCTCAGGGCACATATCTTAGTCTACTTGGGCTACTATACCAAATTAACCTGGATTGTGTGGCTTAGCAATAACAGAGCTTAGTTCTCACTGTTTGGAGGCTGGATCAGGTGCAACAGGATCAAGTTCTAGTGAAAGCTCTCTTTTAGGTTGTGACTGTCCCGGGGATCCACCCTCATTACCTAACTACCTCCACCTCCATAAGACCCACCGTAATCCCCTCACACTGGGGATTAGGTTTCCAAATGTGTATTTGGGAAGGACATAAACATTCAGACTGCAGCCCCAGACTTCCTGGGAAAGGGGCCCCTGCAGGACGAAGAGGAAATCAAAGCTGTGGCTTGGCTTTGGAGTCCACTCCAAGATGTGTAGAACCATCTCTGCCTAAGTGGAGAGGAGGGGAAGAGCTGGGGGAGGGGGTCCCACCTCATTCTTCCTTTTCCAATTGGGCTGCTCTGCCTCGGTCACCCCTAGACTAATGAGGAATCCTCTTGAAGTTTAAAATCAATTAAGCAACAAATGGCTTCTGATTAGTTACTTCTCTAGCTGTAAATGTTAATGAGTAGCCTCCTCTCCCCCCTTCTTCTTTCTGCACCCTGGGTGTTATCTCACTTTAGGGTTACCCCACGGAGCTCTCAGGGGGTGTCTGGGAAGCTAGGAGACGGAGATGAGAGAGAATGGAGTGGGATCCAGGCAGCTTTCCCAGCACAGCAAGCTCTGCCAACCAGCCTGCATTCCCCCAAGACCTCAGGATGTCACTGTGTCCTCAAGGCAGGGGCTGCCCCCCAAGAGGAAGGGGTAAAAGGGAAGGAGGACAGACAGAGGGTGGATCAGGAAATGGTGAAACAGCCTCAGACTTTTGCCAGGGCACTAGTTGATGAGTCGGAAGTGTAACATGTAGAAAGTTAACCCAGGACAAAAACTGGAAGTGTTCTGGGGAAACGAGTGCCAGAGCTGGAAGCAGAGCACCGAATAGCGGAGAGGTGCCCAGGTGACCTCAGGGATAGGGAGTGGGAAAATAATCCCACCGGTAAAACTTAGTTGGACAGGATGGGCTGTGTGGTTCTATTCTGCTGAGCCCCTGCTCTGGTTTTTATCCTTTGGGGAACAGAGATCCATTGGTCCTTGCTGCGCCTTCTTTAAGGGACTCTTAGGACCCCCCTGGAGATGGCCCAGGGAAAATGCATTGCAGGAGAAACTGGGGTTAAGGTAATGAGTGGTAGTGATACTCATTAAGGTGGTGACAGGGCACTGTCTTCATTCCAGCTCTGACTTCCTCCTGTTGTGGTTTAGGGTTATTATAAGGGAAACAATACAATATAGGACACATTTGATAAGATTATTTTGCAAGGAACCAACCCAAAGAGTCATATAGGAAGAGTGCAGAAAATCTGTTCACACACTAAAGACCAAAGAATCCAGCTGAGAGCCTGGGTCTTCATATCCTGCATAAGTTCAGCTGAAAACCTAGAGCCCCTAACAATGCTTCCCACAAGCCCAACTGGAGGCCTAGAGCCCTCAATAAAACCTCATGCAGGCCCACTTTATAGAGATGTGTGCCCAAGTGTCAGTGATAGAAACTAGAAAGTGGGCCAGTGAGATGGAGGATCTGTGCTAGCAGGCTGAGGGATCTGAACTGGAGGCAGGAAGCGATGCTCAAGGTGAACACCAGGGCTCCTCCAGAGGCACCACAGCCACCCTCAGCAACACTGAGGGCCTGAGCTCCTCCAGTAATGAGGAAAGCTGAGTTCCTATCAGGAAAGGCAGCACCCCAAGCTGCTCCAGGAGACTGAGCCGTGCACCCTCTTCCTCTCTGGAGCCAGAAAGCGATGTGCAAGGTATGGACCACAGCTCTCCCAAAGTGAGCCATGGCTATCCTCAATGACACCGAGATACTGAGCTCCTCCTTGTCCAAGAACAGCCAAGTTCATCAGGAAAGCCAGCATGTCAAGGACCGCCTGCAGAATAGCCCAAGAGAACCAGCAGCTCCCTAGCAGCTTCCCCACAGCTTCTACTAGCTCCCAATAGCCTTTTTCCTTCTCCGATTCTGCCAAGTTCATCAGGAAAGCCAGCATGTCAAGGACCACCTGCAGAATAGCCCAAGAGAACCAGCAGCTCCCTAGCAGCTTCCCCACAGCTTCTGCTAGCTCCCAATAGCCTTTTTCCTTCTCCGATTCTGCCTTGTAGGCTGCTGGCAATAATCCTCAGGTGAGCCTCCCACACCCAGCACCGTGCTGGTTAGATTCAGCTGAGTGTTTCACATTGACCGCCAGTTGTCAATCCACTACACCCCCTAACACAGAGCTACAGACCTTATTGAGTTACCCTACACCCTCATTTCACAAGGAGCATAGAGGTTAGTCCTCAGCTCTGTCTCCTGTATGGACAGCAGGGCAGCCAGAGTCTCAGGCCCTGGCTCTCCCCATCCTAAGTGGCTGTCCTCTGGGAGACAACCGCCCCCCCCCCCCTAGTGCCTGAAAAGCCCTACAGAGCAGCTGAGCCCAGCAGAATCTTGCCACTCAGCCCCACACTCCTGATCATGCCCTCTACTGAAGCCGAAAGCTTTCTTGAAAAAAAAAAAAAAAATGAAGTCCTCACCAAATTGCAGATACAAGAAAGATGGATTTTTCTGCAGGTTTCACTCTGCTGTCTCCCTTTTCTTCCTCCCTGTCAGAATATGAGGTATGATTCAAAAATATAGTTAATATTTAGATTTTAAAAATATATTGCAATAAAAGACACAATGTCATTAATCCCCTCCAAAACCCCCCACCTCACTTTGAACACACTTGTCCAGTCATTTTGCTACTTTCTGAAGCAGTTCTAGAAGTAAGTGCTCCTTCATGTCTTTTAGCTATGCTGCTACACCTGCCTCAATGTCCTGAACTGTTATGGTTTATGTCTAGTTGCCCCCCCAAAGCCTCATGCAATCTTGGGGCGGGGACTACTAGAATTTGAGACATGAGTCATGATCCACTAGGATTATGTGTTACAATTGGTTCCTCCCTGGAGCATGACCTAGGCCTGCCTAGGATATGATTGGCTCCTCCCTAGAGCGGGATCAGGGGCCCATCCTGGGGTATGATTGGTTCCACCCTAGGGCACAACGGGCCCACGTCAGAGTGACTGAGCACAAAGAGACTTTTTAAAGGGCTGTTACTCTCTGCTCCAGTGAGTTGGTTGTTCTGCCGCCATG
>PVKN010040030.1:0-10787 GCA_004027915.1 Capromys pilorides
AAAAAAAAAAAAAAAAAAAAAAGCCATAACATGTGAGGATCAGTGGAGCAGATTAAAAGACACAGAAAAAACTACAAACACACCCAGGCACCTTATCTTTGACAAAGGGGCCAAACACATTCACTGGAAGAATGATAGCTTCTAACAGATGGTGCTGGAAAAACTGGCTTTCCACAAGCCAGGCTAAAACTAGACCCATATCTCTCACCATGCACTAAACTGAAGTTGTAATGTATCAAAGATCTAAATATTAAAACATAAACACTAAGTCTTCTGGAAGAGAGAATAGGTGGAACTCTCGAAGACATAGATGTAAGCAAAGACTATGAATAAAACCTTAATTGCATAGGAACTATCATAGAGAATCAACAACTGGGATCTCACCTTCTTGAAAAACTTTTGCACAGCTAAAGAAACTACCAACAGAGTGAAGAGATAACCCCATAGTGTGGGGAGGAAAAAAACAAACTTTTTCCAACTGTTCCTCAAAGGACTAAAATCTAGAATACTTGAAGAACTCAAAAAAATCAAATTCCCCAAATTTAAAGACCAATTCCAAAAATGGTCATCTGAAAAGAAAACACACTTCTCAGATGAAGAAATAGAAATAGCAAAGAAGCATGAAAAAAATGTTCAACAGCACTAGTTATTCAAGAGATACAAATTAAAACAACACTGAGATTCCATCTCACTCCAGAAAGAATGTCAATTGCCAAGAAATCAAACAACAACAAATGCTGGAGGGACTCTGGAGAAAAAGGAACCCTGCTCCACTGTTGGTGGGAGTACAGGCTGGCCGGCTCAGCGAGCTGGGGTTGGGGCCAGTGCAGCCTGTGATGCCTGGGATCAAACCCCACTCCCTGAGCTTGCCTTAGCAGGCACTTAGTGTGCTGAGCTATCTCGCTGGCCCTGAGACCATACTCTTAAGTGAGTAAATTGGGCATACATATTTAAATATTGCTTTGTTTCTCTGGTGTGAGAAACTGAAAGGGTAAATCAGGACTAAAATGTATAATAGATGCTGTAAAATAGGAAGAAAATGTTCAAATGGAAAAGGGCACTAGGATGGGGGAGGAAAGGACAGAAAAAGAGAATAGAAGGAAAAATGAAAGCAAAGCTTTTGTAAATGAGGAGGGGAAGAGAAATTGAAAGGAGGGGAGAAAAAGTGAAAAATAAAAGCAAGATGTACTATGTATAGGTACAAATTCCTGGTAATAAATGTTATCACTATGTATATCTAAAACATACCAATGACATTAATTTTAAAGTTAAAATTTATCTGGAAAAGACAAAATTGGGTGCCACTTATAAAGGGCTCTCAGTGACTTCTGTTTTATTCTTTAACACATGGTCCCACCATGTAGCCCAGGCTGGCCTGAATGGAATAGCCCTCCTGCCTCGGCCTCCTGGTGCCGGGGTGCACACTTGGCCACCATGTCTGCCTGTGATTGAGTTTGTTCAAAACAAGTTTAGAATTACTAATCCTCACATTGGCAGAGGAGCCAATGGGCCTTGATGACAGAGCCTTGTCACATGAGGTGACTTGTGGTGGCGACGTCATGTTATCCTTAACACCTTCCATTTCTGCCATCCTGTTCCCATGTGGGGCAGGAGGCAGGCAATCTTTGGCATCTTCACATGTGCAACGGCAGAAGGGTTGGGAGATTTGTGTGTTTGGTTCATCGTAATCTCCACGTCTTACGTTCTGGAATAGTGTTCCTGGCCAGGGTGACGTAGCTTTCTGCAGTGTTACCAGTGGGAGTTACCTCGTGTGTGGAGAGTCCTCGTTCCACTCACTGTGCCCATTAGTTAATTCTCAGACAGACTGTGACTTAGCCATCATCCTTGTGGTGATGCAGTTGCTTTCTTGTTGTTTGAGACATGGTCTCATTATGTAGTCCAGGCTGGCCTTGAACTCAGTGATCTTCCTGCCTCAGCCTCCTGCGAGCTGGGATTCCGGGTGTGTAGCACTGTGCTTGGCAGGATTGTTTTTAAAATTAACTCAAGCATCAAAAAAGTATTGTTTTTAATAATTTAATGTGTAATTATAATTGTTAAATTATTTTATTACTGATAATGTTATGAACTCTTACTTTGTATTAGATTTTATTGTAAGCGTGCTACACATATCATCTCATTTTATTCTCCCTAAATTATACATGTAGTAAGGTCAGATGAAGAAAAAGGAAAAGAGAGGCGAAGTAGCCTGCCAGGGAGTAAAGCTAGGATCCACCCCAGGCAGGATGAACCCAGCCGTGCGGCCTTGCACAAGAGCCTCATATTCCAGAGGACAGGCAGTCAAGTCGCCTGCCACACCCCATGCATTGTGGTTATGGGGGTCAGAGTGCTGGGTTTCAACAGCTCACTGCTGGTCAGTGTTGTGTCTCCTAGGCAGTGAGCAGCCCGCAAGTGCAGGTTCGGAAGCCATTTGCACTCCGTGAGAGGTAACAGCTCTGCAGCCCGCTGGAGGAAGGAGGGCTCTCTTTCTTTCTCCTGCTCTCTTTCTCTCCTTTTCCCCCATTCCCCCTCCCCCTCACTCTCCAAGTCCTTTTTAGTACAAATAAAGCTATTTTATTTTGTGACCTCAGAATGTGGAGGTCAGCGTTTCACCAGCTGTGTACAAGGTGATGCTCTGGGGAGGACGCAGGCAGCCTGTCACACACTCACTCTGAGATGGCAGGGGGGCAGGACAGCAGGGATGCTTAGTGGTGCCGTGGTATCCACAAGACTCTGTTCCACGAGCCCCTTCCCCTGGTATACCCAAATCCTGGCTCTCGGGCTCTCTGTGTACAGTGGTACATGTCTCTGTGTGGCCCCTGCCCAGTGCCCTGATGATCCCCCCCCAACTCCCTGCAGCATGTGAACACTGTGTAAATAGCTATCACGCTGATCACTGGGGAACAATGACAAGGGGAGTCTATGCACTTGTTCAGTAAGGACAGGGGGACTTTTCAAAGCCTGTGGCCCTTGAACACAGGGGCTGACTGTTTAGTTTGGGGGAAAAAGCTGGTCCTTTCAGAGGGTGTGCAAAGTCCACTTTTCCTGACAAGCAGAGAGCCTATGGATGGACAGCACCATGTCCTCTTCTTCCCGTTACAAAGGGCTTCATAGGCTCCTCTTCAGGGCAGGAAGTACTGGGAGGCCAGGCACACTGATGGGGAGGAGAGAGGAAAGTTTGGCTCACAGAGCAGGGAATGGGCAATGTGGTGGGGTGGGAGATGCAGGAGAGCAGGACCTTCAGAGAACGAAATCTGTCAAAAACCGACAGGAAGAGGAAAGTGGCTCAGAATCAAACCTCCTCCTCTATTTGAGGACTCTAGTGAATCTGAGGATGGATTCCTCTGAAAGTCTGGGGAGAGGAACTTAAACTGCTTTCATTCTTCAGAGGGGGACTGCTGTACTTGGGGTGCCTGAGACACTGATTAGAATGCTAGAAATACAGACTTAGAGCTCTAGGAAAGAGCTGTAGTTAGATCCCATACTCTGGAAGCTGAGGCAGGAAGATTGCAAGTTTGAGTCCCACCTAGGCAACTAAGTGACACTCTGTCTCAAAATAAGACTAAGAACATCTAGGAATATAATTCACTACTAAGGCGCTGGGTCCAATCCTTGGTATTACACACACACACACACACACACACACACACACGCATGTACACATGTAATCAAAGTTGTGGTTAAAGGTAAAGATCTTGGAGCTAAGCAGTAGAGGTGTTTGTGGGTCCAAATGCCAAGGACAGTGGAAGAAGAAGCTAGGGAGGAACTCTCAGGACATGGTCAAGACAAAATCTCAGGACTGGGGTTGCAGCACAGTATCTGAGTACTTGTCTAGCTTTTGCCAGGCTCTGGGTTCTGTCTCCAGCATGAGAGAGAGAGAGAGAGAGAGAGAGAGAGAGAGAGAGAGAGAGAGAGAGAGAAATATCAGCAACAATAACAACAAAACCCTAAACATCTCATAAAAAAGAAGTAGCATAAAAAGTTGTCAGAAGGTAAGATAAGAATTAGGAGAGGGGGCCATTGAAATAGTTCAGCGGTCTAAGGCACCTGCTTAAACAAGCTTAAGCAAACACAGGGACCCGGTTCAATCCCCAGCACCACATGCTGTGCCAGCCCTACCTCCAGGACAGTTTGAGCCAGACACACACACACACACACACACACACACACACACACACACACACACACAGAATTTGGAGAAACCAGCATCCGTAGCAAGGGAGGAGATGACCCAAGTAGAGATGACAATTTGCTGGGCCCTGCAGGGGCCCTACAGAGGTGGGTGGCTAGAGTTCACTTATGCTAGCTTGTGAAGGTCCACTGTTGGCTTTTCAGGGCTGTAAAGAGCCAGTTGTTATGCACAACCTTGTTGAAAAGCAAGTAACTATCAATTTCCAAGTAAACAGATTGCATTAAAAGCAATAGCCAGAGTCATACAAATTGCTTTACTTCATAGCTGCCTTACTCTATTGGGGATGCTCACTGTTGAGGTTGTAGCCATGGGCACCATGTTGGCACCAAGCACTGCGGTGAATCTCTTCCCAGCCATGCTCAGACCTCAGGTTGGGGACCTGAAATCAGTCCCCCAGGAGGTATTTACATGGCAGAGATAGGCGAGCTGACAGGTCAGATTCTGATTTCCATATCTGTAGGGCTAGTGAAGCACTTGCCAGCATCAGGTCCAGGGGATCAGCAAGGGGCTGCTTGGTGTCTGAGATCTGGGCAGGGGCAAAAGATGGGGCTGCAGGAGCAAATGAGGACCCTGGAGACAGCACACTCAGCCAAGCAGCTTGGAGTGCTGGTGGCAGGGGCAGCACTAATGTCCTTGACTCATCATCACATGTGCAGTTTTTGAGATCATCATGTTCTCTTTGACCTGGTGCTGTGACACGTTTTAACATATTTCTGATGTTAAATCCCCTTGGCCTTGCTGAGATGAATCCAGTTTGCTTATGGTAATTTATTCTTTTGGTGCTGTTGAGTTAATAAGCATTTTACTTAAAATTTTATGTCAATATTGATAAGTAGGCTTGATTTTTTTTTCCTCTGTATTTTTTGGAGTTAGATTTTCATGTCAGTATTAGTTCACTTTCAAAAACTTAATTTGATGATTGATTGATTGACTGGCCTTTGGAGACAAGGTCTCACTATGTGTTCCAGGTAGCCTTGAACTCACTAGTACCTCAGGCTGGCTTGGAACTCACAGAGATCCTCCTGCCTCAGAAAGAATCTTAGCACCAGGAGAGGCCTTGGGGAAAGGCTGTAAGACTCTGCCTGCCTTTAAAAGTGGTGTGAGTTGCTGGGCGTGGTGGCACACGCCTATAAGTCCAACACTTAGGACATGGAGGCAGGAGGATCGCCCTGAGGTCAAGGCTAGCCTGGACTACACAGTGGGACTGTGCCTCAAAAAACAAAACAAGAAAGTAGCACGAGCCGCCCTGATTTCTGTGTGATCCAGATTTTGGGGTGACGAGCCAGGACAGAAGCAGGTTCCACACCATCTTTACTTTCTACTGCTTAATGAATTTATACGAATTTCAAACTGGGCAGATATCAAGGAGCGCTAGTATGGCTCAATTTTTCAGAGAGATTTTGTTCAAAAATTTCTTTGCTAGTATTTTCTTTTGCACATATTTGAATCCTTTTCAGTGGTTGCCATAGGTACACCTGCCTTTGCGCGTTATGCAGGTCACAGATGACAATCAGGTCTAGTTTCTGACTAACAGCTTAGTGGTATTGGTGTAAATCTCTGGGTCACAGATGAGCAGGGACAGACAGAATCCAGAACACATGATGGAAGCACTTCCTAGGGGGTGGCATCCCATCCTGGAAACAGACTTGTGGCTTTGTGCGTGCTGGAGCAAGCAAATGGGACAACTATGCTGGCAGTGGTTTATGCGCTGTTGTATCAGAAGGCACAGATTAGGAAGGCTGTTTATCCTGGGGATCGATCGCTCTTCTGCCACACATCAGGCAGCAGAAAGGAATCTCTCTGTAAATTCCAAATGGGACAGTGGAGAAGAAGCAGCGAGATGGAGTGCGTGGGTCAGATGCACCGGGGTCAGGCCCTCCTGATAAGGCCGCTGGCACAGAGGGTATTTTGTCTCCGTGGACCAGCACTGCACAAGACCAGGCAGTGTGGGGGATGCTGACATGTCGCTGCCCCCGCGGGTTTTCCCTGCCTCTCAGTTGTGGCCCACAGCTGGCCTTTCCCTGGGGACTGCAGACCCCTCGAATCGAGGAACTCAGGATATCTTCACCTTGCAGAACACAGCCATTACCCAACATCCATCCTCCGAGGGCCCTGAGCCTTTTAAGATCTAGTTTCTTTCATTCTTCACTATTATGTGGGTATCATTATTCTAACCTGTTAGCAGGCCTTACCTAACACAAGCAAGCAAATCCGTAAGGTGGGAGAAATGAATTGAGCACATCTCTGAAGGATTTTAGGAGATTCTCCAGCCGCACCCCCCCACACACACACCCAGGTTTGTGGTGAGTCATTTGGTAGTTTGCTGGTTGCTTCTATAGCAGTGGTGGTGAACCTATGGCACACATGCTGCAGTGGACAGTTTGTGCCACCAAAAGCTCTAGAAGGTTCGCCGTTACCATTCTAGAGAACCCAAAGCATTATCAACTCGGGATGGCTACTACTGAGAAAATAATTTATTTGTGTGTGTGCTTTTCGGCAGCCTAGGGTGTCTGAGGATTTTGAATATGTGCATAGATTGAAATTTGTGTTTCCTTTTAATCCTTCAGATTTGAAAGGCACCAGCTCTGCACCCCAGATCGAAAAAGGTTGTTTTCTCAAGCAAGAGTCACCCTTTGCCAGCAGGTAAGATCAGAGTTTATTACACTAAGTTTGTAATTAAAAGTAACCTTTTAAAAGAGTGACAATTCTTTGTACTGTTTCACTGTAAAATGAGTTTGCTTTTACATATTCTGTTGTGTAATTTACCAGTCAGATGGAGCTCACAGTAATATATTTGTCTAAGACAAAACAAAGATAAGAAAATGTCCTAGAAACTGAGAAATAATGCAAACCCTACACAAGAATGTCTTTTATATTCCTCTTCTTTTTCTACCCAACTAATAAGTGCAAGTACATTATTTTAGGTTCTTATGATGTTTATAATTAAGATAAACACCGATGTGGCTTGCCTGGCTCATGGTAGGTTGCACACTCACCAATCTCTGTCACACTAGAGACAGTGGCTTTTTGAACTAGATGGGCTCCACCAAGGAAGTGACACCCACGCCAATGCACCTTCCTCTCTGCCTGGCCGGATTGGAGTGTGAGCTCAGTGCCTGAGCGTTTATGCCTCAGTGGCTTGATGCTAGGGTTCAGCAAGGTGCTTAGGCTCCGAGTGCGTCTAGGGAAGGCAGGAGATGTGCATTACTTAATGTGCATTATGACTCTTGATTGCAGTCTGTCAGGGAAGTCACAGGATGGCTCATTTTCCTGAACTCTGTAGAGGAATAAGCTGTATATTGAAAACAAGAGCTGTCAGAGTCGACACCAATACTAATCCAGAGCGTGTGTGCTGAGGTGGGGTCAGCTCATACACAAGTGTTTCCTTCACTTGGTGCTGAGGAGGCCCAGCAGCAAGGTCCCCCTGCAGCAAACCAGACATGGTTTCCAAATACCATTTCCTTTCCTAAGAATAAGGAACACTTTGGAGAAGTGATCATTGCCACAACCAGGACCAGGACAGGTCAGCCTGGGGATGCGAGGGAGTGAGGGTTTGGCTAAAAGAGCTTACAGTGGCAGCACCAGGACAGTTTCAGTGAGCGACTACAGGACTGAAATATAGCCCTCCTTGCATATGCACATAACTGTTCACACTGATGGCATGGAAATCACTGAATAAGGGAGACAGAGAATGCTGTCCTACAGAAGCATCGGCAAATACTAAAATTTATATGTATGTGGTGAAAGGGTAAGGATAATTAGATACAGGGTTTTCTCAGTCTCAGAGTGTTTCCCCCTAATGTGTAATGATTAAAGGAAAAGCAATAACTTTACAGTGGAAAATACTGACAGATGCCACTGCAACCAAGTGACCAAGATCAGTCAGTAGTAGGAAGAGGCACTGAGCCCTGTGCCTGGGTACGGCGTCCTCAGGGGGCACCCATGCCTTTGGCCTCCTTCCCTGTGGGATCACTGGAGAGCTGAGATGAACCGCAACAGGGAGACAGCTCACAGCTCACCTGTGCCCCAGGGTGCAAGAGGCTAGGAAGGACCAGGAGGTGCCACATATGGACGAGTGTGACAGTTGATTGCCAAGTGGGACCCTAAAACTGAAAAGAGACATTAGGAGGATAGCTGGTCCAGGAGTGGTTGGCAGTACTGTCCCATGCCACCATGGGTTACTAGTTTGGGTAAATGAGCTGGTCGTACCCTGTTCACCGTGGGAAGCAGGAAGAAGCATTCACCCAAGGGAACTCTCTCCACTCTGTCCTTAACTTCACTCTGCCTTTGAGCATCTCAGAGCCATGAGGCTGATCTGATCGGTTTTGTTCTGCAGGGCTAGGATGGAACTAAAGCCCTCAAATATGCTAGGAAACCACTCACCTCTGAGCCACACCTGAGCCATCAAATAAGGAGTTGCTAAAACGTCACACAGAGGTCCTGAATAATCTCTCTCACTACCTTTTCACTAACTAGTGGAACAACAGGGCTCTTTGCCTGAAATCCTAGCAGGTGTGAGGCAGGGGCATCCCTTTCTTCTGGGGTTTTTGTGAGCTACTTTTGGAAATTCTCTTCTCAGCTGTATTTTTTCGGGGGCTAGAGATTGAACCAAGGCCCCAGCAAGCTAAGTCCTCGCTTCCGTGGGAGACCTGTGAGTGGGTGACTCCATGGGGCTGAGCACAGCTCATGGGACAGCGCTAGCCCAGCTCCCAAGGTTTTTGCAAAAACTAAACCACAACCAAACACAACTCCTTGAAGTGCATCTCCTTAGGAACCCCACTTAGCCACAGTTCCGGGTGGAGGCATCATGGTGCATGAGCATGTCCCAGCCAGAACTGTGGATGCATTAGGATCTCATGAGTCATCTCCTGGTCCACCAATATTTATTAGCAAGATGAGACAACCAAGACCTTAGCCTCCTATTTGAATGGGGAGATGATTGTTGTTCTTAGGTGAAGTATGCAGGAATTCTTCAAGAACAGGCAGTGTGGAAGGGACTGGGATGCCAAAGGGAAAATCAGTAACAGCAGGAAGGTTGCCTCAAGAATCTACTTAACCTAAGCTGGGCATGGTGACACATGCCTGTAGTCCCAGTACTTGGAAGGCTAAGGCAGGAGGATCAGTCCCAGTTTGAAACCAGCCTGGGCTCTGGGCTACAAAAGGGAGCTCAAGGCCAGCCTGAACTGCATAGTTAGACCCTGTCTCAAAACGATTAAAAAAAAAAAAAGAATCTACTTAACCTTAGAAAAGCCTGACTCCACTTAAAACAGCAAGGCTAAGCTCTTATCAGACAAAGCCAAGTAGTGAGACCCTGAACATCCTGTAGACCCCTCCCTCAAATAAAAAAAGAAGAGACAAAGTCAATTGTTCTGGCATGAAAACCAAAATATGAAGTACTGAAGTATTTGGAATTTGACCCTGATTTTGTGTGTGTGTGTGTGTGTGTGTGTGTGTGTGTGTGTGTGTGTGTGTAGAGGTGGGTGGCACTTCTTTTGCTTCTCTAGTCATTTCAGTAAACTGTGTGTTTGCAATTTTGGGGTGAAACATGACAGCAGGCAGTGAGCCTAAAGTAGCTAGAGAGACAGAGATATAGAGACAGAGACAGAGAAGGAGGGAGTGAGAGAGGAGGTGAGAGACGAAAGGATGGAGGCAGAATTTCAGTTTTACAAGGTGGAAACATGGTGCAGATCGGTCATATAGCATCACCACTGAACTTTATCCTTTAACATTTGCCTAAAATAAATCATTTAGCTGTATCTATCTGACCACAATTTTTAAAAAGTAAGACAGAAATAACAGAAGTCTTCAGTGGTTCCACTCCACTTTTCTGCCAAGGTGTCTACTTTAAAGACAGCCTCTGCTTGGGGACATTTATCTTTAGGAAACCTTATTAATGTAGTGAGGATTCTCTGGGCATGATTTTCTACTGACAATTTAAATCACTCCTGTACCTTAAATCGTACAATTGGAAAAGAAAAGGCCTGGTGAACAGGAAACAGCAGAACGGGTGGCCTGGGAGAGTCGGCTTGCAGGGTTAATTTATAACCAAGACAAACGAATCTATAAAAAACAGAGAAAGCCCCATAAGAAATATGTTAAATGATGGTAAAGGAGAAAAGGGATTTAGATGAAAGGCACCTGAGCTCCTTTAGGCCCAGTGCTTTTATGACTGAAGAATTCAATTACAGGTGTGCTGCACGGGCAAGGCGCAGCGCTGTAGATCACTGAGAGGACACACGATCCCTATCATCCGCGTCGGGCCTATCTGTGCTCACGTGTTGCCAGCGGCCAGGCCGGCCTTCCAGACACATGCCTCCCCTCAGCCTGAGTCGCAGGGCTTTGGGGTTCAGCATGGATCAAATCTTAGGGTGGGCAGGTAGGTTTGTTTTATTTCTTTTTGGTGGTGCTGGAGATTGAACCCAGGGCCTTGCGTGTGAAAAACAAACCTTGCCCCTAGCCTCAACCCAGCACGTGTTAATTTCTTTTAAAACTCTTACTGAAGAGCTATGAGAAAGATCACAGTTAATTGTACAAAAACTATTTTTACTTCCTTAGTTTCTTCCAGTTATTGTTAATGTCTCTCTCTCTCTCTCCCTCC
>PVKN010040031.1:0-10788 GCA_004027915.1 Capromys pilorides
AGCAATTGCCAAAGCTGTATAAATTATCACCCATTTGTACAAAACCTCTAAAGTTAAAAGTATTTAAAACATAGAACTAATAGTTATTCTGTCTCATAAGGCTGTGTTAGAGATTTAACAAGATTATACAGGAAACGTAGCGGGTTTTGATGCATTTTTGCCTATGAATCTCTATCTGTGAAACAGAGCCTTAGCCCCAGGTGGACAGCGTCATCGGACAGACTGTGCCTGTGCCCCCTCCCTCTTGTGTCTTCAGCTACTTCTCCTCCATGTTCCTGGCCTCTTTCCCACACTCATTCCAAACTGCTGTCCCACCATTCGGAAGCTCTCGATCTTCAGTGTCTTTCCTGTCACTTGCCCCTCAGTGAAGTCCCTCTCTGAAGATGCACCTTCTCACTCTCAGTAGCAGCTTTCCAGTTACCATGAAGGCGGGGCCCCAGCCTACCCCTCCTGTCCCAGCAGTGTGTGGCCTGCGTGGGCATTCGTGTCCTTGCCAGGGCTAACCCACTTCAAAACCACTGCTTTTGTTTCCACATGGAGCCTAAAATACTCCTCTTCTGTGTGCCAATTAATTTAATGACATCACTTTAACAACTCTTGTATCTTATTTTTATTTTTTCCATAAGAAGATTTTTTAACTTACCAAATACTTTTCCCATCACTGCATAAATTTGGAATGAGTAGATTCTGTTACATAAACAAGTAAAAAAAATACAAATTGACTTAAATTATTGACAGATATAATGAATTTTATTGCATTAATCCCTTGAAATAGGTGTTTCCTTTTAGTGAGGGATTTAATTAACAAAGATATTTTTTCATTTGTTTGAGCAAACACATTGAATGACTACTCTGTGCTGATCAAA
Organism: Capromys pilorides; assembly: GCA_004027915.1. Taxonomy (NCBI): domain Eukaryota; kingdom Metazoa; phylum Chordata; class Mammalia; order Rodentia; family Capromyidae; genus Capromys; species Capromys pilorides. The sequence goes on from PVKN010040031.1 coordinate 867, forward strand.
ATGCCAGATGATAGCACTTAAAAGAAAAACTCAGAAGCTGTGGACTGGGGAGATAGCTCAGCGGTCTAAGCACCTGCCTGGCAAGTTCAAGGACCCAGATTCGATCCCTCGTACTGCATGCCCTGCTTGCGCTGGGTGCCAAGCTGGCCACTGAAACCAGGCATGGTGGCACACACCTATAATCCCAGCACTAGGGAGGCTGAGACAGGAGGATCACTAGCAGTCCAAGCTGTGCAGTGAGGTCCCATACCAAATAAATAATTTAAATTATTTTAAAAAAAATCAGAACCTTATACGTTGCTCAATAATGCTATTCTAAATTATATTTTCTTGCCATTTGAAGAGATTTTGTTGACAGAGCTCTACTCCACTTCTCCACAAACGAATGCTGAAATAACTGGCCTGTGCCTGAGAGCCCTTCTCCCAGACACACACAGATACATGACCGTTAGCTGATTAAGGTCTCGTGGACAGTTGTTCAGGTTTCCGGTACCCATCCAGGTTGCCCCTCCCCTTTGTGTTTAGCTGTACACCTTAACTTCATGTTTTGAGACTTGCTCTGCATATCCTACTTATGGACCTGGCGCATAACTCAACTGGCTGTTAGTACAGCAAGACACCCCAGGAAGTCTGCCTGTAAAGAAAAGGGGTGACTTAGCTAGCTGTTTGGCATCCAAAGCCTGGCACTGGTATCAGCTGGGCTCTGGTGAAAATCACGGAAATGGCACCACAGGGAGGAAGCCGTCACATGGCCAGTGCAGAGGAGACCCCCACAGTGCCTTACAAATGGCACCCCATGGACCTAAAGGTTTCCTGCTAGGCCCTTCCAAAGGTTTCTGGCCATCTCCCCATTGTCACACTAAGGCCAAATGCTTGACCTCGTGCAACCATAGCATGTGACGTGCATTTGAATACAGCTACAAGGTGCTTATAGCTCAATGTTTAGACAAAGTTTACATAAGGAAATAAAAATATATATGCGTAACAGAGTACAAGATAAAAGTACAGGAAAGCATAATAGTGAGATTATAGGCAATTTTGCTAATTTTGAAATTTACTAGACAGAGACACAAAGGAAGACTCAGAAAGATGGGTGAATGAGTGCTGAGCAGACGCTTGGAGCCCGGCAGCAACTTCTTTGTCCTGCAATCAGTAGGGAAAGTGGGAGGAGAGGCAAAGGCTTAGCAGGCTGCCCATTGGCCCAGGGAGATGGCCTAGGGGAGGGAGGCTCCGACAGTCATTTTGTTATCCAGTTACGAAATGAGAAGGCCCTTGGCAGACCAACGCCGTATAGATTTGAAAGTATGAGTGAACATAGATGGCTCCGTAAAGGGAGCAAGGCCCCCACAGCAGCAGGCGGCTTGATAGAATGCATCAGGGTTATTTGAGGGAAGAGGAAGTCTTAGCCGAGAACTCTAGCACACTACCGGCTTCGCGCCCACCATGATGCTACGAATTTTAAAAACAATAAGTGAAAACCCAAGGGCAGATATAATCGCTCTTCATATTTTAGGGTCCTAAAGATTCTATTGGATGAGAACGAGTTTCAGAGAAAGTTCACCTTTCACTGGAGCATCGCTCTCGGTGGCTGCGGTGTGCAGCATGAGTACTGCTTCTGTTCAATTCTTGTTTTCTTTTTGGTACTGTGAAATGAACTCAGGACCTTGTGCATGCCAGGCAGACACTTGTGTCCCTGAGCTCTATCCCCAGCCCCTCCACTGAGTTCTCAATGTGATCATTGTGTAAAATAGGTTGCAGTAGAAAAAACAAAACCAAACAGAAACTGGCTGTGGCCACCATCCTGGCCTCTCCCAGAGGACTACAGAATGCAGCACACTGAGGCAAGATCACAGCGTTTAACAGAAGGAAGAAAAGAGGAAAATCCATACACAGACAGAGACAGAACACAAACACTCATCTTAATAAAAACCTCTGAGAGTGTTTTCTAAGCTATTGTATGCAGCTCTTGGGAAAAAGAAAGAATTGATTTCTTTGGGACTTTCAGAAAGTAGGAGGCAAGCACTGCCTGTCACAGTCTGTCGTCGCTAACGCTCTGTCCACGGAGGGACAAGCTGGCTTTCCACTTGACCGCTCAGCCGGGAGTGACGACTTGCAACAAGAAAACAAAACAGACTGGAGCAAGAGGCGCAGTAGAGAGCAGCTTCGGGCAGGCGCGGGAAGCGCCGAGCCCCGCTTGCAGTGCTTACTGGAAGACGCTTTCATCTGTGTTGTTAGATATTGTGAAATAACTTACAAAAAGCACCTTAAAATCCATTGTCTTTTTATTCTCTTGCACTATATTTTATTTTCTCACATTTTAGTGCCACTGCAATCTTACCAGTAGGGAAACAGGGTGGCCTTGCTCTACACCAGCTTCCTCTTGCGAAAAGTAACCAGACAGGGGAGTTGGCTGTAGGGTCTGTAGGGTCGTGACATGAAGCACGACAGAGGAAGAGCCTAGTACATTTTTAGCTTTCTCGAATTTTCTCAGATCATTAGCATAATCTGGAGTATCTCTTTCTCTTTTGTCCTTTAGCCCATTTAGTTGTCAGTTCCAATTATCAGTTCCTTTAACCCATTGTTATGGTATCGTGATATACAAATAACAGCACTCTCCTCATCAATAAGCACAGTGAATAGTAATAGATGAGTGGTCTCTTCCTGAGAACGCTTTCTGGGGGATCCTCACAGCAGCAGTTCTCAGCCAAGGTCTCCTCTCTCCCAGGAGACAGTGATGCCTGGTGGCAGTGGGAAGGGGTGTGGTGTGCCAATGCTGTCTGGTGGGGTGAAGCCAGAGATGCAAGCACATGCACACCCTTCAGTGCACACACAGTGTAGTGTCACTGCATACAAATGCCATTCACAACAGAGGTGATGCTGTGACAGTGGCTGTTGCCCCACCGGGTTCCCGAGATGTGAATAGCCACGCTCCATGTCCAGCTCCCTGCCCGACCAACCGTGCTGCTTTCCGTTTCCCCAGCTACAGCTGGGTGGGGGACTCTCCCCGGAAGGCATGCACTGTGTTCCTGAACTCCTGCTAGACGACATCTGCTGCCTCCGTGTTATCTACACCGACGGCCACGTCGTCCTCGGAGGAAATTAAACTAGGCCCTTGTGGCTTGCTCCCTGAAAGACTGTAGGGATCATCGCCTCCCAGCCAGTGTCGCCGCCACTGCGTGTGAGGCCTCATGGCCACAGGTATTTCACACACTGCCGTGGTCGGTTGACTGGCCTGTAATAGCCAGGTGGCTCCAACCCTGTATAAAGAAGAAAATGACGAGTTGAGATTTTAATATAGATATGACATTCAGAATTTTTTTCTTATTTTTCTGTGCATCTATTTCCTCTTGCCTTTTTGTGCTTGCTGTTTGCACCTGGGGTTTTGGGGTGTGCTTCCACCTGACCCACATGCAGGCACTTCCTTTCCCCAACGAAAGCAAGTTCTCTAGTGTCTCTCTGGAAATCTGCATGCCATCCCGCTCCCTCCACACAGAGAATGCCCTTCTCTTTAGGTCCTGCCCCTTGGTTCAGGCCCAGATGTTCTGCTACATCTGCGTGGCTTTACTGAGCTAAGAGCAAACTCTTTCACTTGGGCCCTGTACATTTTTCTTCTACCATCATCTAAGTGACCTTCCGACGTCATTGGGGACCTCTGGAAGTATTAGTTATATTTGTCTGGAAAATTAGACTATCTTTTTATGTATAAAATATATTGTTCCTTAACAGATTTTGTGGAATTATGCTCTTTGAAAATAAATCTGCATCTCCATCCAGAAAGTAATGTTTCAGCTTATTGAAAGTATAAACCTGAAAGAAAGTAAGAAATACTGTGATTATGATGGGGAGGATTTTTTTTTTCCAAATAGCATCTATGGTTTTCTGTGTTTGTAAAATACAAAATACATCCCATGACTCTAGAAATACATATCTGATACTGACATGGAGAGCTGTTTAACACAAGACTGAAGTAGTTTCCTTTAAGTCTTATTAACTGATGAACAAAAATATAAAAAGTACATATTAATAAGATACTATGTAAATCTCAGTACCCTCACATACTGTGTAATAATCAAGTCAAGCTAGGTTAACTTACCTTAGGTAATTTCTTCATTTGACATTTTGTTAGAATCTGTCCCTGGGGTGGCAGCAAGCTCTTCACTGCCAAGTTCACAGCTCATCCTGTCTTGAGCCTTTTAGTGCCGTTATCCAGCACAGTGAACTTTAGAATTATACTTAACTATTCAAAGAAATTAATAAATTAGATTTTTTCCATATTTTATATATATATATATATATATATATATATATATATATATAATTAAATAATTTTGTCCAGCATCTATAAATTTAAAGAATAACCACTGTGGGCGCTCATACATGCACATAGGTATCCATGTACTTACATATTTATTTTGTGATGTTTTAAAATAGGGTCTCCTTATGTTGTTCCTGCTGATCCTGAGTTCCCCATGGAGCTCCAGGCTGTCCTCAATCCCAGAGTAATCCTACGTCACGCTCCCAAGCCCAGAGAGGAGAGCCATACGCCACTGTACCTCACTCCTGTGTATTTTTAGGCTGCCTGGCTTTTTGCCAAGAATAGATATCCTTCTTTTCTCATTCTCTGATTGAACTTAGAATATTTGACAGTGAGATTATGCATTTTATATTTTTTCTTACATTTTTAGGATAATGTATCCATATTTGGCTTATTTTTTATGTATTTAGTACAAGGTCTATAGTGTACAGGGTCTCCCTATGTAGATTGGACTCATAGTGATTCCCGTTTTCAGCCTCCTAAGCACTGTGATTACAGTTGGCTGCCACTACACCTGGTGTCAAGCACCATCTCAGCACACATGAGGGGCGGGCCCGGCAAGGCACGTCAGGCTGAGGGATCAAACCCCGGCCGTTGTGCTCTGCCTAAGCGGGTACTTTAGTCTGCTGAACTATCTAGCTGGCTCAGTTATTTTTTTATATTATTTCCAATACCTCAAAACAAGAAGAGAAATTATTTTTATTTTTGTCATATAAATTTATTGTTTAAATGGGCTTTTCTGAGAAAAAAATATTTAAAATAATGTTTTTTTTTAAGTATTTATTGGATACAGGGTCTTGTTACACAGTTCAGACTCATAGTGATCCTCCTGTCTCAGCCTCCCCAGCAGTGGGATTGCAAGCGTTCACTACCAAACCCAGCTCAGGGCAGCATGGTGTGCCTGGGGTTCCTGGGCCAGCAGGGCATGTGGTACCAGGGCTCAGACTCAGGTCCTTTCACTCGCCAGGCAAACAAAGGATTATTGGGGTCAGGACAACAGCATAAGCCCAAGCCTAAAGCAGCAGGAGCTTAGACAGCTGAGTTATCTCCCAGCGCCCATATTTAATGATGTCAGAGTTTATCCTGAAAGTTACCTGCTTCTTATCCTGATGATTGCCGTGGAATAGCGTGCAGATTTAGGCAGTCTGCTCCTTCCCTTTCAGGATCCATTCTGTGTCTTTCCCTTCGTCTACTCCTTGCACAGCTATTTCAATGTATTTTAAGTTTGTATATGCAGCATTTGTTGTAGAACTCAGTTTTTCAAATAGAAGTCACAAGGTCTACCTGAGAACAACCAAGCTTTTACCAAGCTGATCAATAAGAAAACCCTTAATAAATACCAACTATTTCCCAGACTTTTCGTATCACCACTGTTTATGACTTCCAACTGCATTAGCTTTAATTTTGATACACTTCTTTTTATATTCCTTGATTTTTTTCTAAGCAAATTATAGTTTGTTTTGTTGTTTTTAGAGTTCTGAATGCTATTACCTTATGTGAGTTTGATTTAATCATAGATATACTATCTGTGTGGTCTTAAAAATTCACTTCCTTTTAAGTTTCCACTTCTGCTGTTCACAGTGCTTGGAGCTATGCACATCACTCAGTCAGGGTGTTCTTGCCTCAGCTCCCTGCTGGCACACTGTGTCTCAGGAACCCAAACTGGAGAGCCACTGAAAAATCATGGACTTCAGTTTCCTTGTCATGTGCACTGTTTAGTTTGACTAGTATCGTAAACAGAGCCGATGCAAACATATTTCAGAACTTAAAATGGTGTCTCATCAGCTACCTTAACAGGACAAAGACAAGGCTCAGTATAACTCTATCTATCTATCTATCTATCTATCTATCTATCTATCTATCTATCTATCTATCTGTTATGGTTTGTGTCTAGTTGTCCCCCGCACCAAAACCTCATGCAATCATGGGGTGGAAACTTCTAGAGTTTGAGACTTGATTCATGATCCATTGGGATTATGTGTCTTAGTACTTCTGGGATTATGTGTTTTAGTACTGCTGGGATTATGGGTCTGAGTACTGCTAGGATTATGGATGTGGCCTGAGGTGGATAGGCTGAGACAGAGAGCCTGAATGTAACATAAAGAGAGACAGACTCTCTCTGTTGCTCTCTGCTGTCCTGGTTGGTCGGTTGTCTCTGTTCTTATTGTAGTTTTACCGCTGCCGTAAACTGCTGCTCTCTGCCATGTGCCTCTCTGCCTTGGATCCAGCCGAGTATGGACTGAAATCTCCAGTACCTGTGAGCTAAATAAAGCTTTCTTTCCTTCATTTTGGGTGTCTGGTATTCGTTCTAGCAACAAGAGAAGAATAAGACACTATCTTTTTTTCCACTGGGAATTGAACTCAGGATCTCGTGCTTGTCAGGCAAGTACTGTGCCACTGAGCCTTGTCTTTGTCCTCTTAAGGTAGCTGATGAGACACCACTTCAAGTTCTGAAATATGTTTGCATCGGCTCTGTTTACGATACTAGTCAAACTAAACAGAGTGCACATGACAAGGAAACTGAAGTCCGTGATTTTTCAGTGGCTCTCCGGTTTGGGTTCCTGAGACACAGTGTGCCAGCAGGGAGCTGAGGCAAGAACACCCTGACTCTGTGAGTGACGTGCATAGCTCCAAGCACTGTGAACAGCAGAAGTGGAAATGCCACCCTCAGGGGGAAAGGTTGTGAATGACACTGTTTCAGGGTTAACCAGAGCTGATGAAGGAGGGCTGTGAAGCCAAGGTGCTGGGCTATCTCTGTGGCCCTCTGTTCCCCTTCTGTCCTTGGCCAGCAGCAGCAGCAGCAGAGCAGGAGCAGGAGCAGCAGGAACAGGAGCAGCGGCAGCAGCAGCAGGCTTGCTTTCTCTTACCTGGCCAAGAACATAGCCCAAACCCCAGTGCCCTAGTGTTCACTCAGGGAACCTGAGTTGCTCTTTTTGGAGTCCCCTCTGCATGTGCAGCCCCCAACCATGGTGTTTTTGGTCTCAGTGATTGAAGCCATTCACCTAGAGGCTGAGATTTTAAATTGAATTTTCTACTTCTCTTAAACAACACCAAAAAAAAAGATTTCGCTACACTGAGCCTTTTTCTCCCTGATAGTAACCTAGAGGCAATCCAGTCGGATGAGGCTTAGCTTCCCTCTAATCCCACCCTGAGCTGCCGTGGCCGCTTTACCTTCTGGCTGCTCGCAGCTTCGGGCTTATGCTGCTGCCCTGGTTCCGGCAATCCCTGTTTGCATCGCTTTATGACTTTCTGACCTGACCTACATTTGATCCTCCTGCCTTATGGGTGCCAGCAATTTGAGCATCGTTGGCAATGCTGTCATAGTCCCAACAGCCTGATAACAGTGCGCAGTCAGGGGCTGATGAAGTCCACTTTAGGATCAATGTTTGGAATTGGAAGTCAGTACTTTTCAAATTATAGATTAGATACTATGGATAACTATGTACTTAGTATATTTATATGCAAGGAACTAATGCTGGGTGTTACTTCACTCTTCAGGAAATTAGCAATTAACAAATATCTATCAGTTACTATTCTTGTCATGGGCTCTTATGTATCGAGTCTAGAACAGCTCTTGAAACTCCCGAGGGAAGATGGTGTAGAATGAAGAAAAGCAAGAGTCAGGATGCAGAAAGCTAAGGTCCGGTGGGAGGAGACCACAGTCCTGATGGGAGGAAAGGAACAGCTGAGTGACTGCAGGGCATGGACACTGTTGGCCATGGAAGCCCCTCTGCCTAGCTGTTGTTTGCTTAACTCACCCCGGGTGCTTCATGTTCTGGGAGCTAGAGCAGCGGGTTCACGGGGCTCGCCTGGGTGTTCTGTGTCCTCAGGGCAGGCCTCATTTTAGCCCCACACACACGATCCATCCCCAGCTTCCTACAGTATGTTCTGCAGCCACCAAAGCAATGCATATGCACTTCGGCAGTTTGCTGCTGCAATAAATGTCTGGAAGCTCGTGGGCACCACTTTGAGCTCCTCTCGTAAATGTAACGGCCAAAGGTAGCTTGTGTTCTTTCCAGGCTGTCTCAGTGAATTTATTGTCGCAGTATTTGTGTAAGTTTTGCCTTTCCTGTTCTACACATATTTTGGCGGACTCTGTATACATGGTATTACCACGGGTCACCTACCACAGGGCAAAAGCAACCACTGAAGGAAGTGATTCAGGCAGATTTTCAATGTGGTGCCACCTTGCTGTTGCGGCTTTGTTAGGCATCAGAGCTTTGGGGCTCACTCTCACACCATACATTCAGGGTGACTCAGACCTTCGTAAACCAAGGTGCTGAATATTTGATTTGTCATAAAAGTATACTAGAAGTGACTACCAACTGTTTTGAAGGAAAAAATATATACTCTATGTCTCTAGAAGTATTCTTGCATTTTGTTCCTTGGTGGCACTAGGGATGGATCCCAGGATCTTCAGAATGAGCTACATCCTCACTATCTTTTTTTTTTTTTTAACTTTTGGTTTGATACAGGGTCTCCCTAAGTAAGTCCCTGAGCTGCCCAGACTGGGCTTAAATATGTAATCCTCCTGCCTCAACCTCCCAGAGTGCTATAATTGTAGGAATAATAATTATATTATTATTATTGCCACATAGAATTTTTGTAATGCCCCTTATATTGCAATATGCTAACAGATACCTGTATTCTCTGAAAAAATGATTATGAATGACTAATTGAATGAATGGGCAAAAATGGACTTGTTTAAAAGATATATTGATTTTTCAGGTGGAAAAGATGTAACATTTACATTTCTGGAATTATACCATACAGAGGGCACATGTTTCGCTGCCCTCTTATTTCACTCTTATCTGCATGAAAGTGCTGTTCTTCTTTCCTCCTGGCCAGTGTATGTTTGCAAATGGAGTTCGCATTGAGTAGTCAGAAGACTTTTGCTCCAGTCAGGTTCAGTGGTGACCTGGACGCCCCGAGGGTGGTGCGGCGGGGAGGGTCCTGCATAGGAATGGCCCAGGAGAGTCCAACGTCATTGCATTCAGCCTATGTATGTGTTCTGATTGGAGTACATCCCATTAGGTCACCCCTCAGTAAATTACTGGACAGAAAAGCTGATGTAAGAATTAATCTAGATCATTATACTTAGTCATCTTACTAAGTCATTTACTCCTTAGACCAATAATGTAGACATAGACGTTAGCCTTCCTTAACACAAGAAAACTGAGGCTTAGAAATATGAAGCAAATGACTTGCTCAGTGTCTCACATCCTGCAAAGGGGAGAGCGAGAGGGAAGCTCTCTGGGGTTGCCCTACAAGACTGCCTCTCCGTGAGCCATTGGCTGACCCCCGAGTGGGCTCCACCTTGGTGGGTACTGCTGCGACCAGGAAGTGAGCTGGCTCCTTAGGATCAGAGAGCAGCAAAGCACTCCGCATGTCTGGGGACTGACTGGCCAGGTGGGGAATTTATAATTCCTCTGTTTCGTCCAACCATCACTGTCTCTTGTTCCCTGATTTCCATCCAGGGTTCCCAAATATTAATATGAACCATGGGTCATTCTGTATATGTAGCCCTGGAGGGTAATTACAAATCCTCATTACCTGTAATGTTCTTTAACATAAAACTTTATTTTTTAAAAAAATGTTAGTTGTTTC
>PVKN010040032.1:0-10785 GCA_004027915.1 Capromys pilorides
AGTCATAATATTTCATGGCTTCATTATGTTAATAGCTTTAATTAGACATTTGTATGACATCTTCTATAAGACTTATCAGACTAGCTGATAAACCAAATTAACCTATCTAAAGTGAATGGATTTATTGATGAATTCTACAAGAACTGCAGAACACATCTAATGCCAGTACACTTTAATGCAAGTCCTAGCTTATCCTTAGGCTTTCCCCAGTTCATCGGGTGGGGGTATAGATCAGTGGCACAGCACTCACCTGGCAAGTGTGAAGTTGTGAGATTAAATTGCTGGCACCTCTCCCCAAGTTTGACTATCTTTCAGAAGATTTAATGTTCAGAAGTCAGATCCATTTTGATTTTAGTTTAGTACATGATGAGATATTATTGGTCTAGATTTAACATTCTGCATGTAGACAGCCAATTCTTCCAGCATCATTTATTAAAGATTATTCCCCAGAAGATCAAATGTTGCATGTGCCTGGGGTTGTTTCTGTAGCCTCCATTCTGTTTCACTAATCCACACGTTTTTGTGCCAGTAACATGCTGTTTTTATCATGACAGCTTTCTAATATAACCTCAAATTTAGTATTGTGATGCTCCCTTCTTTACTCTTGTTATCCAGGATGATTCTTGGTATACTGGGCCTCTTCTGGTCCCATGTGAATTTTAGGACTGTTAACTCTAGTTCTGTAAGAAACACTGCATTTTGATGGGGTTTATAGTAAATTTGTAAGTCAGTTTCAGAATTTCACCTATATTGATTATACCTATCCAGGAAATAGCACCAAAATCAGCAAATGGGGTCATATGAAATTTATTTTTCCCCCTACTTTTATTTATAAAGAACACAACTCCTCTGGACACAGACACAAATACTCACACAGTCCAAGGAGGAGTCCATTAAAACAACAACAACAGAACTGGGGGAAACAGTAGAACCTTATTGAACAGGACTGTGCAGTGCAGACTTGGGAATGACTGAGATCATTGTCTCAAATAGGACATCTCACCTCAAAGACAGGAAGAGAGACTTTCACCTGCAGGACCCACCCACCGAAGGGCAGAAAGCTCCACATTTAGTCTTCAGCATCATCAAACTTTCCTGTCTCAAAGGCCCTCCTGGAATAATGGGGAACCAGTGGAGGACGGTGCCAGCGGGGGTGGAAGCCCATGTCTCCTCGGGAGGCACAGCGTACCCAAGGTTTGATCTCTTGACAATGCTCCCTTGAATGTCATCAACATCATAAGGATTCCCTTGATCTGCTTTCAACTCCATATCCCAGTCCTCATTACAAAGACCAGCGGTCTGTTCCGTGGGTGGACAACATGTTGCTTCTGACAGCTCCCAGGCATTCCTTTCCCCATCAGACTCCTCATCCACAGCAAGGCTTTCCACTTCAGAACCTGTGTCCTCACCGTGGGTAGGAATGTCGTTAGGGTTGCTCTATGCTTCACTGGCTAGTCACTCCATGGCCATCTCAGTCTCTCTCTCGGGACCAGAATGGTCAGCTGCGGCAAGGCCAACCTCTGGGGGGGGGGGTGGGGGATGCCTCCCGCAAGCCGCCCACCAATGAGAGGTCCCGAGGTGGCCCCACATCCCCCCAGGCTCATATGAAATTTAAAAGGTACAGCAAAGGAAGCATCAACAGAGGGAAAAGAGAACCAATAGAATGGATACTTTTTTTTTTTTTTTGCCAGATGTTCCTTGAATAGAGGACTAATAACTAGAGTATTGAGAATTTTTTAAAATATATGCTAAATAAAAAATTACTCCCCTAAAATAAAACAATAAAAATGAACAACTGAAATGAATAGACACTTCTCAGAATTACAACTGGCCAATAAATACATGAAAGAAATGTTTAACTGCTGATCATTAGCAAAATGTAAATTAAAACAACTCTAAAATTCCATTTCAGAAAGAGTGACTATCATCAATAAGTCAAATAAAAATGAATGCTGGCAAGGCTGTTGAGGAAAAGGAGCCTTCCTGCACTGTTGGCAGGAATGTAAATTAGCATAGCCACTATAAAAATCATGATATAGATTCTTCACAAAACTAATGCTGAACTTTCCATTTGACTAAGCTATCCCCTTCTAGGTATCTTTCTGAAAGAATTAAAAACTAATTATAGCGACATATACATACCTATGTTCATAATATCATAGGTGGTAAGAGCTACACACTTGATGCAGGGCGTATGTCCATCAAGATGTGAGTAGATTAATAGGTGGGATTTTTATACAACAAAGTACTAATCTGCCATAAAGGATACATTTGAGTCATGAAGATAGATGTACTTTGAGACTGTGATAAGTGAAATAAATCATATAAGCTTGAACACTATATGGTTTCTCTATGTAAGAACCTCAAAATATAAATAAAAAGCAAAGTAAGAGACCAGGAATCAAAAAATAGATCTTTTCGAAAAGGACTGAGAACCATGAGATGGAGGAATGAGGAGACATAAAAAATATTATGATGTGTTACACACATGCACCACTTCTCCATGGTAAGTATAGCCATTTGTACTATATATACTAATAAATTAAAAAAATAAAACACATTAACCTTATTGAGTCCATCAGATAGGAAAAAATTTAGTCAGTTAATATTAAGATTGGCATGCTGTGAGGATAATGAACAATTGTGTTCTTGTGCTAGGTCTATACACTAATATAAGATCTCTGAAGAGCAGCACAGCAGTGATGCTAGCTCTTATGTGGAAACAGATGGCAGGATAATTCAAGGACATTTGTCTTACAACTAGTTTTTAAGTAAGCGTGAGTTGAGGAGCTGTTACCACCCCGAGGTCCAGCGGAACAAGGGAAGGGAATCAAGATTCCTGAAACTCAGAAAATCTTGTACAGGCTGCCTCGAGAAGAGCAGTGCCCTTCAGTGAAGTGATAGCCCAAAAACCTTGCAAAGGGGCAGGTGAGTAACCAGCACACCTTTTCCAGCAGATTTTACTGGGGTTCCTCTCTAGATTAAACTCAACGAGCAGCTGAAGGTGCCATTAATATAGTTCATAGAATCAGCCTGACAGGACACAGAGGGGACACAGGGACACAGGGGACACAGAGGGGGCAAACAGGAGACACCATCAGTAGTTAATGGATTAAAAATATTTATGCCTGCAACTGGACGTTCCACCGTTAACTATAGCTAAGAAACTGGCATGTGCACATGCAGACATGTACGTTTCAGTACAATACTGTTGAAAAGCAGACAAAAAACTTGATACAAAATGTTACCAGTAGGGAATAGGAAAGTAAAACATAGCTTGTTATGTGATGGTATACTACAGATCGAGCTCATCCAATGATTTGATAAACTAGGGTTAAACACAAGTGATTTCTGTTTCTAATCTGCAACTTATTATTTACATATCTTTCCATTTGAATGTCATACAATTTGTTGAAAATGGAAGGAAATGGAGTAGTGTCAAAAAATTTAATCTTTGCTCTATGTTGGGGAGGGGTAGTGGGAATGGAACTCTGGAGCTCCCACTTGTCAGGTAAGTGCTGCACCACCGAACTGTATCTTCCGCCTAACTTAACAGTTTAACTGTTACCCTTTGGATTCTGCATACGTCTGTGTTAGTCCAGAGCATTCTTAAGTCTACATTATAGAAAAGACTAGTTTTACAAACTTAAACCTGATTGCTTTCTCATTTTTGTTCAAGGCACTGTAACAAATGCCTTCTTAAGGATCACAACAAAAGACATTATACAAGCAGGTACTGTACTGCTGAGCTACCTCCCCAGACTTTTAATAAATTTGAGTCTTTTGTTGGTAAATGGATGCAACTAAAGAACATACTCTTAAGTGAAATACATCAGAACTACATGTGCAAATATCATTTTGTCTCCTTAAGTGTGAGAACCTGAAAGAGAAAAATGAAATTTGAAGGCTACAATAGACACTGGGAAAAGAGACTGAATTTATTCAAAAGGAAAGAATTACTGAGTTGAGGGGAAGAGAGGAGAGGGAGAGGGGAGATTTATCTGTGTATGTAAGCAGGATGGTTTGGACAACTGGACTGTACATTTCTGCTGGTCTATGCAAAGAAATAGTTTTTGTCTCCTGTTTTCATTGCTTGTACTTTTTCTCTTCTTAGTTTTCTATACATTTCTGTCTTTTTCCAATTTTACATGCATGTATCTGATAATATGAGTAACTGGTTACAGCAGCACCACGTACTGCAACAAATACTGTGAAATTCATGTTACTTTGTTAAGTGAAAATTTGTATCACTTGTGATTTTGTTTTAATTCTCATTTATACTCTTTAAAAATAAGAAAGAATTAAAGAAAGACATCACATAGATTTCTATTTACTCAGTGTATATCACATTACAAGCATTATAATCCTTTATATGCTTTAGCTTAGTTAATAATTACAGCACCCTTAGATTTTATTGAATATATTCAAATGTAAGTTTTATTAAATTAGCTGACCGGTACATAGTCAATATATATTTTCTTTTTGTAGATAATAAAGAGATTTGGAAAGCTAAAGTACTCCCCTAAAGCTAGTTAGTAGTAGAACTAAAAATGGAATTCAAGTTGGTTTGTCCTCACCTGTATTAATTTTTATAATGAAGAATTTAATTCTTTACAACCAGGGCCAGGGAGATAACTCAGTGGAATAAGCACTTGCCTGGCAAGCAAGCACAGGGTCCTGAGTTCAATCCCGGTATTGGAAAAAAAAAAAAATCTTTACAACTGTTTCTATGTCAATGCACTTAACACTAAATTAACAGGCCTAAATCAAGACATTTGTTTTTCAGACTAGGAAACTTAAGTTTGAAAGAGAAAAATTACTAATAATATTTGACTGAATTAATTGCACTGTACTGACTACTGTCAGAGGTGGGTTCCCTGGGAAACATTCCTGGTGGAGATTACCATTCAGGAAACTCATCAGAAAGTGCTCACCTGTGCAGTCTTGCAGAAGGGAAAGACACGTAAGTAGGCAGAGGGAGGTGATATTTGATGCAATCTCAATGAAGGCCTTGGTCAGTCTCATTCGTCCCTCTGAGAGGTTTGGTCTTTCAGAGTTGTCTTCAGTTGGAATGAGGACCTCAGAAATTGTAGCCTTTTTATCTCTATGTTTATTATCATTTCTTATAAAAGGCTGTGCTCTTAGGAACTTATATCCCTTTAGCAGAGAAGACTCCAAAGACAGCTGACAGGTAAGAGCTGTCTGCTTACCGCATTACCAGCAGTTGAGAAAATGTCATTTATTCCTAACCAAGATTTAGGAACTGCATGAAACATCTACTTCAGGAAAATTTAAGAACAGAATTCATAACATGCTTACACTCTATGCTGTCACTTCTATTTTACTGAAGGTTTAGGAAGTCTGCACAGCAGTTTTTTGTTTCCTTATTTGAAGTTTGATCTTGAAAACTAAGAGTATCAATTGCAACATTATCATTATTATGGCAGTTCACTGTACTACTGATATGAAATTTGACAAGTCACCATTAAAAACTCTAGATGTATTTCTGTATGTTATACTGAGAGCAGTGAAAACTGTACACATGCTCTTAGAAAGTATTTGTTTAATCACTGAGCCTAATTCTCTTCTAGAAGATTTTACACATTTGGAACTTCATCTATTTTTCCTTTCTTTAAACTATTTTCAGAGGAGGGTTTTGTTGGTAAAGATGAAGTCCTACTCCTAGAGGGAATCTCTTGCAGCACTCTAGAAACTTAACCCTCAACCACACCCTCTCCTATGAAAGGTGTCACACAAAGTGTGTGTGTTTTAAGTTGACATCCTTAACACGAATTCTGCCATTTCTCTTAATAGTGAAGTATTCAAATTTTCTGATCTCATAAAGTATTTGATGTGGATATAATACTTGCATATACTAAACACTTACTAGTTATTAAATTGAAATGTCATTACAAGCTTACTCAAACATAAAATATTACCAACAAGCAAACAATAAAATATTCTCATAATATAAAATATCTGAATCTGAGGTAAACAGCAACATTATTTATGAGGGTTTGCCATGAGCATTAGAACTCCTAAGAGTTTCATTCTAAATCTAGGCTTCCAAATTGGGCCCATTTCTGATGATGGCATTATTTTAATTCACTTAGTTTGAGTGATCTTGTTTTATAGATCACGCAACTAAGATGCAGAGAATTTACAAGCTAGTGACAGCAGGGGTAGAGCCTCATCCTAGGGATCTGCTGGTCTCTCAACGTTAGGACGCAGGTCAGGGGCCATTAAAGACTGAGGATGAGGGGAGCATGAAAGGACAAGGACGTCAAAAAGAAAAAGAAATGAGTAAAAGTGTTAGAAAGAGAAAGATAATATTGAAGCATCAGAAAAAAATTCACGTAAACACGTGAGAAAGATCCCTTCCGAAGGTGAATAATCTTTTCTAGTCATGGAGGTAGTTCCAGAAATGATGCCACTCTTGCAAATGTCTTTATTCCCTTCAAAATACTACACAGTATTAAAAACTTTGCCATTTTAAAAAATCATATTGATTAGAATCTGAAATTATAGGTAGAGAAAAATAATAAAATGGTACGGCTCGGTTTGGAATTAGTTTCCCTAATAACTAACAAATGTGTCACATAAGTCCAGTATAACATTTTCATTGGCACTTGAAATAAATGTATTACTCACTAGTAAATGTGCCAAAAAGAAAACCCCACCCTAATTCCACCCCCACAGAGCTACAAATGATTATTTATTGAGCAATGACAGAGTGACTTGGAGTGCAAAACAGAAGGCATCATGGTTATCTGAGTTCTTAAAGATTAACTGTCGTCACAGTTTTAAGATCAAAAAAAGACTGGCCCTACAACTTCCCATTAAAAATAAAACATAACTCAATTTTGATTCTGATATTGAAATTGTGGCTGGCTTCACTTTTAAGAGATATCTTTTTGAACTTTTTTATGTCGTTGCCCACATTTAAAAGTTTAACTCCTTTAAGTTATTAGCTGAAATACTATACCTTATATGAGACAGCTTTCAAAATTGAGCATCCAGCCTATCCACTTATCTAGGCAAAATGTACTTTATACTAGTTAAAACCAGGTGCTCTTTTTTCGCATCCAATAGACTTGAGGAACTCTTAAAACTTTTAGCCTCCTATCATGATAACCTAACATAAAAAATACTTAGCTATTGTTTCTTTTTTTTTGAACCAGGGATTGAACCCAGAACCTTGCACTTGCCAAGCAGGCACTGTGCCACTGAGCTACAATCCTGGCCCATATTTCTGACTTTAAAAAAAAAATATCGAATACTGTTCTGGGACTAACGTTACACTAAATGCAAGAAGGTACCACTAAATCATTGGTTAAGGGGATTCACTGTGAGGATAGTTAAGGAAAGCGTGCTTTACAGAGAAGCAGAGCTAAAGGAAACTACAACTTGATCACATAAAGTTTTGGAAAGGGTCCTAAGGGTACAGAAACATTTAAGAAAACCTACAGTGCTGCAAGAAACAGGAGTCTGTAGCAAGTGAACCTGCCTGCTCCCTGCTCACTATCCCTCCACCGGGCAACTCAGGTTGGCACCAGCTCTATTTTGGGTAGATACAGCACAGATGAAAGAGTTCCCTCTACCCTCACCACCCAAAAAGGACTATATCATAATTCACCTAGTGGGGCAGGACTTTAGCATTTGCACTTTCTTTTCAACTTTATAGTGGCTACAATTTGCTAAGTATGGTAGAGAAGTCAGGGACTCTCTTTTACT
This sequence comes from Capromys pilorides, assembly GCA_004027915.1. Lineage (NCBI taxonomy): Eukaryota > Metazoa > Chordata > Mammalia > Rodentia > Capromyidae > Capromys > Capromys pilorides. The sequence continues at coordinate 7,735 of PVKN010040032.1, forward strand.
GTATTCCAGAGGATGGAGAATCCTCTGTTAAAATATCTTTAATGAAATTGCTTATTCTGAGCCAAATATGATTACGGCTTGAGAATTTGGATTTGTTATATGAATGACATGTCCTGCCCTTGAAGAGATCACGTGAATGGAATGGCCACAGACCAAACAAAGTCATGAATCAATACACTGATTATTATGGTTTGTGTCTAAGTGTCCCCCCAAAGCCTCATGCAGTCATGGAGCAGCTTCCGGAATTTGTAATTGATTGTTATGGGTGTGGGTGCTGCACCTCCCCTGGGGCAGGTTATTTGCATTTCAACATAAGAAAGGAAGGGAAGTTAGCTGCTTGGGCTGCTGCTCCTCTCCCCCCTTTGCACTCTTGCTCTTTGCCCACCACCATTAAAGGTTGCTCTCTGCCATGTGCCACCCTGCCTTGGAGCCAGCTGAGTATTGACTGAAACCTGCACTAACTATGAGCTAAATAAACCTTTCCTTCCTTCATTTTGTGTGTCAGGTGTTTGTCCCAGCAATGACAGAAGAGTAACTAAGACACTGATATACCAAATCCTACTGTACATTGGTGGGAGAATCAAGCAGGCAGGCTAGAGTGAAACAGAAAAATCTTCTCTACAGATTTCAGGTGTTATAGCATCCTTAGCTTTAGTAACAGTGAAGGCTAGTGGTCTGCTAAGCTTTAATAGGGAGCTTTACTTACTAGTAGTCACATGGCTGTTATAGCACATACTTTAGGATGTTATAGCCTAAAGTAAATGGGCTATTTAAAAGACTAATTTGGGTCTTGACTTGCAACGTTTCATCTCTCCCCAATTCAGGATGTTTTCCTTAGCCAAGGGTAATCTGTAGGAATTTTATTATACATGTGGATTCTTCAGAGAACTTCAGCTTAAGTCCAAACCCTTTCACAATACACATACACCCAAGATGAGAATACTAAGACATTGATTCTCCTCACCCCAGCTTGCTCACAGTACATGGGTTCTACACATGTAGAAGCAAACTGAGATGACCACAAGCCTTACTCAGCAGTCAGATAAATGGCTCAGAAAATCTCTAGGGAGAGTTTAGAAGGTCTTTCCAAAGAACGGACTTTCAAAGTGAGGAAATACAAGCATAAAGGGACTCTTGAACACAAGAGTACCCTTAAATAGGAACAGGTTAAACTGTAGGACACCTGGTTAAGTACAGAGAATCAGAAGAAAAAAAAAAAAAAAAAAAAGCCAAGAAAAACCCTCTGGAGGTTAGAATAAAACTCAAAGGCTGACTTCAAAAACTATCCCTGTCCAAACTTAATTCTGTCAGAATACAAGAGCAATTTAAATCTCAAAAAATATAAATACCAAGCAATTGGCCAGTAATTAAGTGGAGCCTAATGACAATGAAATTCAGTTGAGGTATATAACCTATAAGATAAGGAAAAGTTTTTAAAAAGTAGAATGACTATGTATGCTTAAGATTCTACCTCGTAAGAGTGCTATCACAGACTTTACTCCTTGGGGAAAAGACTTCACAAAAATAGTACAGCCAAATCATTAAACAAAGAAAAAAAATCCTCTAGGGTAGTGAGAGAGGAACTCTTAGAATATATTATGTAAAGTATCCAACTTTCACCAAACTATGAGATATTCAATGAAATAGCAAAGTGTAAGCCATACAAAAGAAACTAAGAGAAGGATCAGATGTTATATTTAACAAACTCAACAAAGCCATCATAACATGATCAATGAACTAAAGCAAATTATGCTTAAACAAGTAAAAGAATGTATAAAGAAAGCACAGAGAATATCAATAGAGAAAATTTTTAAAAAGAACCAAAAGGAAATTCTGGAGTTGAAAAGTACAATAATGGAAAATTGAATCTAATTCACTGGTTAGATTACTGTTGACCTTATGGGGAAATTTGTTTTAGTTCTCATCCAATTTATTTTGTGACCAGAATCTTGGAAAGAATTAAGTTTGTGAACCGAGGTACCATTGCACTAGAGAAATTCTTAAGTCTATAGGCAAGTAAACCCAAATGGAATCTAAATTCACACAAAAAACTAAAATGGAACAGTATTTATTAAACTACTAAAGACAGTAAAGATGCATATTTATTCTTTTTTTAGTGACTTAAAAAGTTACTGCAGATTCTTTTTCTGGGAAACACCAAATGGTGGATGACGCTGGTACAGTGGGAGGGGCCGAGGCCCTGGGGGGTCCAGACATGGGAGGTTGTGGGGGCTGCTGGGGCAGTTTCCACCGAGACTTCGGCAGTGGCCTTCGAGGCCATGGGGCTTGCTGCGGTAAGGCCGAGGACACAGCAGATTCCTGTCACCAAGCTGGGCTGGCTGGTCAAAGACATGAAGATCAAGTCCCTGGAGGAAATTTATGCTTTTTCTTTCCCCATCAAGGAGTCTGAGATTACTGACTCTGTCCTGGCCACATCCCTCAAGGATGAAGTTCTGAAGACTGTGCCTGTGCAGAAGCAAACTTGCGCTGGCGAGTGGACCAGGTTCAAGGCATTTGTCACCACTGGGGACTACAATGGTCATGTTGGCTTGTGTGTAAAGTGTTCCACGGAAGTAGCCACTGCCACTCATGGGGCCATCATCCTGGCCAAGCTCTTCATTGTCCCCGTGAGGAGAGGCTACTGGGCAAACAAGATCGGCAAGCCCCACACTGTTCCTTGCAAGGTGACTGGCCGCTGTGGCTCTGTGTTGGTTCGTCTGATCCCTGCTCCCAGAGGCACTGGCATCCTCTCGGCCCCTGTGCCCAACAAGCTGCTGCTGATGGCTGGTACTGATGACTGCTACACCTCTGCTACAGGCTACTTTGGGCAACTTTGCTAAGGCTACCTTTGATGCCATCTCCAAGACCTACAGCTATCTGACCCCTGACCTCTGGAAAGAGACTGTGCTCACCAAGTCTCCCTAACAGGAATTCACGACTGTCTTGTGAAAACCCACACCAGAGTCTCTGTCCAGAGGACTCAAGCTCCAGCAGCAGCTACAACATAAAGTGTTTTTACCCAGAAAAAACAAAATGAATTAAGTCTCAAAA
>PVKN010040033.1:0-10796 GCA_004027915.1 Capromys pilorides
TCTCCACTTGGATGTTGCATCAGTCATTGTTTTACTAGAGAAGCATATATAATACAAGCTATATAAATGTGTAAAAATTTACAAGATTGGACACCCAGAGTCGGGTGAGAAAGTGCAGAGGGTCTGCCTGCACACTGGAGGACAGAAGTTCAGGCCAAGGTCTGGCAGTCACTGCAGTGTCCTGTGCAAGTCAGCACAGTACCACTGTGCAAGCCAGTGCATCTGTGATGGAAACTTGAAGGATCTGCACCAGAAGATGAAGACTGCACTGGAATTCAGGAGATGATGTCCAAGGGGAAGGCAAAAACTGGAGCTCTTCTGAAGAAACAGAAGCAGATCGATTCTTTCTCATTTCCTGTTTAGGCCCTCCAAGTGAGTAGCTGCTCTAGGGTATAAAATTGCAGAGCCGATTGAGTTAAACTTCTCAACTAAACTTTTCAAGTTGATACAGTCAGTCAACCATCACAGACCATTGTGCTTCTCATATTGTCCATGCCACAATGGGACTCCAACTGTCCTCTCTAAACCAGTTCCTCCTAAATTTTACCCCATCTGTAGAAGGTCCCCAATTGCCTATGTGCTTCACTCTGCAGAGGGCCACAAGCCCTCCAAGGACCTTCTATTTTTATTTATTTATTTTGCAGTACTGGGGATCAAACTCAGGACCTTGTACTTGCCAAGCAGGCACTTAGGCCGCTGAGCTATATTCCCAGCTCTTTCAGGGTCCTTCTAGAATCAGTCTGTCAGGAAGTTCTTTTCTGCTGCAGCATCAATTCAGCTGCAGATCTTCAGCTACTTCACTCTCCCAGGGCAGAGACACCCCCCAGAAGCTTCCTGCCTAGCTGGTCTTCCTACCCCCAGCTTCAGCTCCTTCTTCACAACCTCTCCTTTCAGATAAGTTAGCAGCTTATATTAAATGCTACATCTATGCTGTATTATGCTTCGATTTTCATTGTATCCTCTACTTTGCTCTAGAGGTAGGCTGCCTGGCTGTTTCACTTGCTCACTTCTTTTCACTGCCATGAGTCAAACTTTGCTCATAGTACCTGTGGACCTTTCTCCTTACCTAGGATGCCCTCCCCGGCAGCCTCATCCTTAGATCTCAAGTTCCTTGGAGGGTCCTGTGCCTGCCTCTTCTAGTATTGTATTCCAGGTTAGATGCCCTCATGAGTTCTTCCCAATATTTTCCTCACCCAAAATACCTGGTCAATGGGTGGGGCTGGTTAGTTTCTGTCTTTTTTCCTTTCCTGATATGGTTTGTCCTACTTGTATGTAAGATTTATATCAGTATACTTCATTGTTTCTTCTGCTCTGTAAATGATACTTGGCATTTGGTAGGAAATCAGTAAACATGAGCACAGTGATTTATTTTTTCCCATTAACATATTTTCTTTTATTACTGGGGATTGAATTTAGGGCCTCTGCACTGAACTACATCCCCAATCCTTTCTGTTTTATATTTTGAGACAGGATCTTGCTAATTTACTAAGGTGCCCAGGCTGGATTTGAACTTGGAATCCCTTGCTTCAGCCTCCTAGAATGCTGAGTTAACGTGCCATCACTCTCCGCTAACATACTTCTTTTCAGACATGCTCTGCTGCTCCTCTGACCTGAGAACTCAACTAATGGATGAAGCAGCGAACAGGCAGGACCAGGCCTGCCCTTATAAGGCACATGTGGGACTCCTGGGATCCATGGAAAAGGAGACAGCAATTTCTAGGATGGCTGCCCAGGCTTGGTCAGGAATCTTCTATAGGCTGACTTCTGTATATTGGCTGTTTACTTAGAGCATGGAGTAGATAGCATTCTAGCATGCATACTCCTGGTTAATCTGCTCCTGTACCAGTACTGTCACTGCTGCTTGATTTCCTCTGAATGTTTTTTTTCAGCCCAGGCTGGTGTCCTGACCGGTATAACCCCACTGTATTCTCTCTCTACTTTTCAGAGGTATGTTTGCTGGGGGATTGAAGGAAATGGAGCAGGAGGAGGTCTTGATCCACGGCGTATCCTACAATGCCATGTGCCAAATCCTGCATTTCATATACACCTCCGAGCTAGAACTCAGCCTCAGCAATGTGCAGGAGACGTTGGTTGCTGCCTGCCAGCTTCAGGTGAGGCTCTTCTTGTTCGCCAAAGTAGATCCACACCCTCAGACACCCAAGATGCCCAATGAACATTGACATTGTAGTAATGTGGGTCCAGAGGGCCAGAACATCAAGCAGTGAAGGAAGCTGTGGGAGGGGTGGGACCCTGTGTCAAGCCCTGGGAGTTTAAGCAGAATGGTTCCTGATGCCACTTGGGGTTGGTCTGACACTTTCATTTACTTTTTGTTGCTTCTTTTTCCTGGCCCAGCAACTCTGCCAGAAAGATAATCCTACACAGAGCCAAGTGGGCTGGCTCAAGGCTATATGTGTATAATAGCCTGTGTGCTAGGGGATTCTCTCTCTCTCTCTCTCTCTCTCTCTCTCTCTCTCTCTCTCTCCCTCTCTCCCTCCCTCCTCTCGTAGCAAGAAATAGGTTCTTGCTACGTTCTGCAGGCTGGCCCCAGATCTCTGAATTCACTGTGTAGCCCAGACTGGTTTTGAACTTATGGCAATCCTCCTGCCTCAGCCTCCTGAGTCTGTGATTATAGGCTTGAACCACATCTGGCCTGCTTTCATCTCTTTAAATATTTTTCCTTTTAAATACCTGTTTCTTACAGAAGTCTTAAGTTTTCTGAGGCTGCAGCGGGGGCATTCCATAGCCCTGCTATGTCAAAGGGGAATTCCAGACACCCTCGCAGGACCTCCTCGGCTTCAGAAGGCCCAAGTGAATCTCTCTGGTATAAGTGCAGCTGCACAAGGCTGAGCCTGCAGATCCTTTTCAGGTCCCAATCAGAAGTTAATATGATATATTGAATTTCTTCTTTGCACCTTTCTTGAAAGTGAAATGAAATGCTGTGTTAAATTCATCATTCTGATTCTTTCCTTAGATGAGAGAAGGCTTGGGACAATTTGAAAAAACCAGTCATAAGGAAACCAATATAAGGGGTCTTTCAAGGCCTCACTTGGCATAGTGCCCAGGCCGTACTATCCTCAGGTTGGCTCCACATGTATGAGGTATTCCGTACATGATTGTTGGGCTAAGCTGAGCACAGCTTGCCTTAAGGTACTTGCGTAAGATTAGGTCGATCTGAGCCAGGGTAACTTTTACAACCGAAAGTTTTCCCATGTACTTTGGTTTAGAGACCTGTCCCTGTTGATTTGGTAACCTTCATCTGATTTTCTGACCTCCCAACACTGCCTCTCAGCTGCCTCAGGACATTACCCCTAGTGGCCCTCTCCACATCTACCATCTCCCTGGAGCACCTCTCAGGGTCTCTGTTGTGTGTATCCTGTGACCACTCTGAGAGTGCCCTGAGCTCAGACCCTTGGGCCCCTTGGGAGTCTTTATCGTTTTCATTTCCTGTATTCAAATTAGAACAAGTCAGCCTCTTCATTCTTGCTTATAGCTGTCTCTATTCTCTGTTTCTATTTTCTTTATCTTTGTGCTAGCTTCTATCTCTCTATTTCTGCTACCCCGCTACTTCTCTTTTCTCCTTTCCTCCACACCTCCCCACACCCATTATCCTTCAGCTCTTTGTTCCTCAGTGAGATTCTACCCAGGAATGGGCCCTCTGCTCTAGAGAGAGGAGAGAGAGAAGTGCAGAGAGGCCTTCTATTCAGGGTGTTGCTGCTCAAGCCCACTTGGGGCTCTTGGCCCTCACATTTTGTCTGGTCTTTAGAGCCCAACTATATGACACATAAGACTGGAGCTTAGAAAGAAGAAGCAAAATAGAAGTAACTATTATTGGATAAAGTGGGTGGTCAAGCAAACACTTTTAGGACTTAGTAGCATGCTGGGTATATCTCAGATACAGCGTACATCTGACAGTTTACAGGTGTCCATTATCCTTTAGCATGTGACCTGGCAGGAAAGTAGGAGCTGTCTTTGGAGCTAAAAGAATAAATAAATAAATAAATAAATAAATAAATGTTTATTGATTAGCTCCAAATACCAGCAAAATTCTTATATGTGCAATTGTTACTTTATTAATGATATTGCATAAAGTAAGTGCAGTCAGTCTTTATTATCCTTGGGAAACTGGTTTCAGGATTCCCTTTCACTACCAAAACCTAAAGATGCTCAATTCTCATATAAGGTGGCATAGAATTTGCATATATCCTACCACATAATTTTTTAAAATTCATTTTTGAGCTGGAATCTCACTAGTGACCTAGGCTAGTTGAAGTCTTATACCCCTGCCTCAGCCTACTGAGTAGCTGGGATTGTGGGCATGTGCCAGTGTGCCCAGATCTTTGGTAGGTGGAATCCTTATATGTGGAACCTATATATAGATAGGGAGGGCTGAGTATATCCCCATTTTTAGAGAAACTCTGAAGTCTTATTTTCTTCTCAGTACTGGGGAGTTGAACCCAGGGCCTTGAGTATGCTAAGTAAGTACTCTATCAGTGAACCAGACCCCCAGCTTTAAAAGCCTGTTTTCCTAAAGAACTAATCAGCACCTAGTTTGCTATCCTAGGCAGTTTTCCTTAGAGCCCTTATCTTTGTTTCCCTTACTTCTGCTATGCTTTGCTGATCAGACTCGAGGGTGTCTTGGACTACTTTGGGGCCCTGTGGCCTGATTTCGAGCTCTGTCCCACTTCTGTGCCATTCCCTCACTTGCCTTCCTGCCCACCTATCAGTGGTTCTACAGAGCTGGGGGCCCTGTGCTTATGGAGTTCACTGGGTCTCTCGACTCAAGGAGGGGGCCTCGGATCAGTGTGCCAACTTTGCAAGAATTTTAAGTGAAGATCTTGGGATGCATGCTAGGCAAACATCTAGAAGTACTCTGCTGGCATTGCTGAGTGTGTATGTGATGGGTAGCACAGGGCCTGGGCCTGGTGAAGCCTGGGGGGATTACTGAACCTGTCACTTCCACTGGAACTCTTGATAAGAGAAAAGGCTGGATGTATTTTCAGTCCGAGCACTTCTGGAGAAGGAAACTCTTCTAGAGAGGCCTAAGGTGGGGTCCAGAAGAGGTCCTTCCACACCAGGAAGGTCTGACATAGTTGCTGCTGATCCTATTTTCTCTGCTTCTGTGGAGGGCCAGTACTTTTGATCTAAAAAACCGTTGACACATACCAAGTGGATGCTGTTAAGTTTCAGGTAATTCCTATGCACTTGCTCATTCTTAACATATTTATTTCTCTATACTTTATTTCTACTTTATAGCTGAGGAAACGGAGGCTCAAAGAGGTTAAGAACATGCCACATTTGGCTCATTTGGAATGTATCCAATCCAGAATTTAAACCCAGTCAGTCTGCAGTAATCCTGTCATTTATGCTGGGAGGTGCACTTTTACCTCATCGCAGGGTACCAGCTGTAAGACCCAGTCATGTAAGCCATATTTCTATCATACTGCTACAGCCCACCATTGATCAGCTTGAATGAGTGTCCTTCTCTTTGCAGATCCCAGAAATTATCCATTTTTGCTGTGATTTCCTCATGTCCTGGGTGGATGAAGAGAACATCCTTGATGTCTACCGGCTGGCAGAGCTCTTTGACTTGAGTCGCCTGACTGAACAGCTGGACACCTACATCCTCAAAAACTTTGTAGCCTTTTCAAGGAGTGATAAGTATCGCCAGCTTCCCCTGGAGAAGGTCTATTCCCTCCTCAGCAGCAATCGCCTGGAAGTGTCCTGCGAGACAGAGGTGTATGAGGGAGCCCTGCTCTACCATTATACCCTAGAGCAGGTACAGGCTGACCAGATCTCACTGCGCGAACCCCCTAAACTCCTTGAGACAGTACGATTTCCCCTGATGGAAGCTGATGCCCTCCAGCGGCTACATGACAAGCTGGATCCCAGCCCACTGAGGGAGACAGTGGCCAGCGCCCTTATGTACCACCAGAATGAGAGTCTACAGCCCAGTCTGCAGAGCCCGCAGACAGAGCTACGCTCTGACTTCCAGTGTGTCGTGGGCTTTGGGGGCATTCACTCTACACCATCCACAGTCCTCAGTGACCAGGCAAAGTATCTGAATCCCCTGCTGGGGGAGTGGAAGCACTTCACTGCCTCTCTGGCCCCCCGCATGTCCAACCAGGGCATCGCAGTACTCAATAACTTTGTGTATTTGATTGGAGGGGACAACAACATCCAAGGATTCCGAGCTGAGTCTCGATGCTGGAGGTATGAAAGGGCACTTGGCAGAAACTTTGTCTATAGGCGATAGTCTGGTGCAAGAGTCTTGAGTTAGAGGGCTAGTCAGGGACATGTTCTGGTGGTCACTTCACCGTAGACCTGATTCTTACATTAGTTTTTTACAAGGAGTTCGCAGCTTAGGTATTCACCTGATTTTTGGAATAAATTCAGAGAATGCAGATCATAGTAAGATAAGGGAGATGAGCACCAGGATTCTTTTCATTTCCTTCTCAAAAATCCGCTCATACTGAATCCAGCCTGCCCATCCTTGCCAGGAAGTGCTGAATTGTACATACAGAGTCACATGGCTGGCTGAGCACAAGGGGTGAGGCATGCTGGACAGGGTAGCTACCTGTCTTGCTCCCCCTTGCGTTTTGCTGTGTCTTGTTTCTACTTCTCTATTGGCCTGCTCTGCTCTTTCCTTTCTTAACTGCCAGTCCCTGATGGAGGATGATTTACTGCCCACCTGAGTACATAGCTTTGCTCAGGGAAATGGGAAGGGCCAGCAAGTTTCGCTGAGCCTCTTGCCAAATTCCTCCTGGTTCTATAGTCAGTTAATTGCTGAGCACAAGGTTTCATGGAAGGAGGCAGTTTTTGAGTTGGGTTTTGTGGATTCCTGTGCTCTGCAGGATGCCTCCAATTTTATCAATTAACTACTCCATGATCCAAGAGCTTCATTCCTTTGACAGAGTAAGGAACAGTAGGTCAAGTACCCCTGGCCTCAGCTACCACTAGGTTTCCAGCCCTCCCCCCACCACCACCACATACACAGACACACCACCACCACTATACTTGTTACATGTAGGAAGTCTCCCCACCTTGCAGGACAAGATACCACATTTCCATCTGCTTCTGACACCACTGAGCTAGCTGCTGACAGCTCATTTTCATGTTGATGTTCTGTCTCCTAGGGTAAGGGTTGTAGTAGGATCTGTGCCTTTAGGAAGCAAGCACAGTGATCCTGACTCAGGAGGAAAAGGCTGTTCCTCTGGTATTTCTGCTCTCCTAGCCCGAAAGAGCAGTCATGAGATTCAAACAGAGCTTGCTAATAATGTTGTAGTTAAATAGAAGAAGCAATAGATTTCAGAAAGGAGAAAATAACTTCATTTCCTGTCTAACCAGATACTGTACCCAGTAGGTGTGGCTGCGGCAGATTCTGGCTTTCCTCTGACTCAGTCTTACAGTTTGTTTGTTTTTTTAAGGGCTCAATTTTGCAGTTTCAGGGCCACAAGTAGGCCTCCTTACTTAAACCCACAGAACCTCAAAGCAGAGCTCTCTAGAGTATTGCACCTCTGCCCTGCAGTAGAGGGTACAAATAACTATGTGCCCAGCAGGCAGACTGGACTTTTCTATAGGGCCAACCTTGGGTGTCCCGCTTGAGGATCTGCCTGACCCTATACCCTGGCCTTCTGTTCTATGTGTTGATCTCAATTTCATTCAAATCACAGTCCAAATTCCTTCTTGTAGATATATGCTATAAGACCAAAGCTAAGCTCTGGATAAAGCTGATACTGCTGCTGTGATCAATAACCCCAGTCTCAAATTCCAGGGTGGCAGTTGGATGGTGATGACAGGTAGAGATGATGCCAAGACCTGTCTCACAGAGCAGGCACACCCTCAGGGTAGAGATGGTGGGAGGGCCACAGCCTGCTGACCTGCTTATCACCTAATATGGTGTCTGTCCTCTCTATAGAAGGAATGTTTCATTCATCTTCAGTAAACTCAAAACTTATAAATGAATCTTTGATTTTTTTTTTTTTTTTTTTTTTTTTTTTTTTTTTTTTTTTTTTTTTTTTTTTTTTTGTCTTTTTAAGCTAGGGTCTCACTGTGCAGTTCAGGCCAGTCTTACACTCACTTTTAGCCTAGGCTGATCTCAAACTCACAATAATCCTCCTGCCTCAGCCTACCAATTGCTGGAATTATAGGTGTGTACTACCACACCTAGCCTTTATTTCATATTTATTGGTTTTTTGGCACAAGGGATTGAACTTAAAACCTTGTGCTTGCCAGGCATGTGCTGTGCCACTGAGCTATAACCCAACCCCCTAAGTACTTTAATTTGAATGTTCTAAGAGTTCAGTTTTTTCCTCCTCCATTTTCTTAGTTCACCCACCTTAGAATCTATAGACCAGTTGTGGTGGGCCAATGGTATGTGTGCCACAGCTGGCTATCATTGAAAGCTGTGAAAGTTTCCCCAGCACTGCTATAGACCCTCAGAGTATAAGAAAATAAATTTTTGCCATAAATTAGGGTTTGTATTTTGAGGAGTTGTATCTACCAGATTGTATCTTTTTTTTTTTAATTTTTATTTATTTATTCATTTATTTATTTGTTTGCTTGTTGTGTTTGTTTGTTTTCTTTATTTATTTTGTGGCTGACTCAGCCTGCCCTGGTGGTGGGGCTGGTGCAGCATGTGGTGCCGGGGATCGAACCGCAGTCCCTGCAGTTGCCTGAGCTTTCCTAAGCAGGCGCTTTAGACCACTGAACCATCTCGCCCAGCCACCAGATTGTATCTTAAATATCTGATACTGAAACCCCATATGAAATTTTTCTTTTCTTTCTTTTTGTAAGACAAGGTCTTGCTATGTACCCCAGGCTGGCCTCACCTATGACACTCCTCCTGCTTCAGCCTCCTAAATGCTGGTGTTATAGGCATGGTGCCACCATACCCATGAAGTTACCTCTTTTTTTTTTTTTTTTTAACTTTATGTATTCGGTACAGGATCTCACTACACATTTCGGACTTTTGGTGATCCTCCTGTTTTCAGCCTCCCCAGTGCTGAAATTTAGGTGTGTACCACCACACCTGGAATCAGTGTGCGGGGGCAGGGCCAGTGCAACGTGGTGCTGGGGATGGAACCCAGTCCCTGCACTTGCCTGGGCAGATACTTAGTCCACTGAGCTGTCTCACGGGCCTTGAGGTTACCTCTTGAAGCAAATTATATTTGCCTCCATGATACCATTCTTCCTTTTAAGTTTTCTTCAATTGCATCTATATTGCTATATTAGTCACTTTCATAATAATGAAAGACCTGAGACAAGTAACCTATAAAAAAAGATTTATTAGGTCATAATTTTGGAAGTTCAAAATCTATGATCAGGTGGTGTGAATGTGATGAGCAGTGATTTGTCCTCTGTGAGAGAAGATGGCAGCAATGTGAGCCTTCAGGTTTCTGTGATCAGTACAGGACGCTGTTTCTTAAACACATGTATTTCTCAGTTTAGTTACTGGGACATCTAAGATTATGGTGCCAGGGGCTGGGGAGATAGCTCTGTGGCACAAGTGCCTGCCTGGCAAGTGCAAGGTCGTGAGTTTGAACCCTCATCCCGCAAAAAAAAAGATTATGGTGCCTGCCCACCTAGTCCTAGTGAAGGACTTTTCTTGCTGTGCCTACACATGGTAGAGAGTGAACTCTACTTTCTTCCATTTCTGGTTTTTTTTTTTTTGTTTTTGTTTTTGTGTTAGAGAGATTGGCCTACAACTTGCCATATTCTTGCCTCAACCTCCCAAATGCTGGGATTACAAGTGTGCACCGCTCGCCGAGCATGGTGGTGCACACCTGTAATCCCAGCACTCTGGAGGCTCAGGCAGGAGGATCAGTGTGAGTTCAAGACCAACCTGGGCTACAAAAGTGAGCTCAAGGCCAGCCAGAACTGCAGAGCGAGACCCTGTCTCAAAAAAAAAAAAAAAAAAAGTGTGCACTGCTATGGGCTCTAGTCTCTCCCTTTCACTAATCCCAATCCTGTTCTGAGTACTCAACCGTTATGACCTCTTTACCTCACGAAGACCCCATCTCCAAGTTTCATCATATTAGGTATTAGGACTTCAACATAAGAGTTGGGGGATCCAAACATTTGGTCCATAGCAGTGACTAGAACTGTTTATATTTTTTAATGAAATATTAAACTAGCTGGGTGTGGTGGCACACACCTGTAATTCCAGCACTTGGAAGGCTGAAGAAGGATTACCATGAGTTTGAGGGCAGCCTGAACTATATAGTAAGACCCTATCTTAAAAAAAAAAGTTGATTACTTTTTAGAAAAATACTCTTTGAGGCTCTGTTCGAATAAAATGAAAAATTAATCCAATAGAACAGTAATTAGGACTGGAGGTGTATCTCAGTGACAGTGCATGAAGCCCTTGATTCTGTCCCCAAACCACACACACACACACACACACACACACACACACACACACAGACACGTGTGGAGAGGAATAAGAAATCCACAAAATTTGTGTTTTAACTAAATTATTGACAGTGTTATCAATGTGTATGTGTGTAGTTTCTTAAATATGAAGCCATAAAATCCAAATGAGCTCAACCTGAGAAGCTGAGCACAGCCAGCGGGCAGTGGTGGCACACGTCTGTAATCACAGCTCTCCAGAGCCTGAGGCAGGAAGATCACTGAGAATTCAAAGCCAGCCTGTGCAACGTAGTCAGCTCCAAGCCAGCCTGCATTACACAGCTAGATCCTTTCTGAAAAAAAAGAAAGAAATGGCAGAAGACCAGCAGGAAGCAAGTGAAAAGTATCTAGAGAGTTTTGTCTCCCTCTGGTGGGAAAAGCAGATATGA
>PVKN010040034.1:0-10781 GCA_004027915.1 Capromys pilorides
TTTTTTTTTAATTTTATTTATTATTTATTTGTTTGCTTGTTGTGTTTGTTTGTTTCTTTTATTTTATTTATTTTGTGGCTGGCTCAGCCTGCCCTGGTGGTGGGGGCTGGCGCAGCATGTGGTGCTGGGGATCGAACCGCAGTCCCTGCAGTTGCCTGAGCTTTCCTAAGCAGGCGCTTTAGACCACTGAACCATCTCGCCGGCCCCTTGGCTTGTTACTTTTGAGCAACGTTGTCCTAACCCTTTCTGAGGAAGGACTATAAGATTTTCCAGAGGTGACCTAAGGGTGTTGAATGCCACGTCACACAAGAAATCTCTAAGACCCTCAAGCATTCAGACAGTTGGTATCTGAAAGGCACCTTGCCTGTATCTTGTGAAGCACATTTTAGCATCAAACATGCATGTAAGAAACCCTGAATTTTCCATGACTTCACCTCTTATTTCTTGATGGCTTCTTTGCAGCGGCACTGCTGAGCTCTTTGCCACCTGTGCTAAGAAAGACATCAGGGTGTGGCACACAATGTCCAACAGGGAGCTGCTGCGAATCACTGTGCCCAACATGACCTGCCACGCCATTGACTTCATGAGGGACGGCAAGAGCATCGTTTCAGGTAATGGCCAGTTGTCGAGATTTGGCCCCATGCTGAGTGTGGCAATTCCAGCACTGGGGAGGCTGAGACAGGATAAAATCACCTTGACTTTAAGGTCAGTCTGGGCTACCTAGTAAGTTTGAGGCCAGCCTGGAATACACCACAAGACTCTGCTCACTACTCTCCTCACACTAAAAGAAAAAGAAAAAGAAAAAAGAAAAAAGAAAAAAGAAAAAAGATTTGGCCCTAGGCCTAGCTGTGGTTCTGGTCCTGGTCATTCTCCACCCCTCCAGTTCCCCCACTGATAATCCAGAGCAGCTTCCTGCTATCCTTCCCTCTGGGTCTCCCTTCTAGCTGCTCTTCAGATTTCCCTTTCAGTTGGGGGGTTTTCTGAGCTTGAAAAAAGTAAATATGCAATTTCTCTTCTCTCAAATTGCTGCAGATAGCATGGATCTTTCTCTCAGAGGGAAATTTAATAGCTCAATTATTAAGTGAGTACCAGAGTCCTTTGTTAGAATACATTTATTTTATAAATGATAAAACCTGCTGGGCATAGAGGCACATGCTTGTAATCCCATTGGTGAGGTAAGGCTGTGGCAGGAGGAACACTGTGAGTTCTAAAATAAATAAATAAATAAAAATCTGACTCAAATTAAATTCGACTTCAACAGGAATTTGTTTGTTTGTTTGAGACAAGGTCTTGCTGTGTAGTTCAGGCTGGCCTGGAACTCATTATGTAGCCTTGAACTTACGGAGATCCTCCTGCCTCAGCTTCATAGTGCTGATATTAAAGATGTGCACCACCATGCCCAAGTTAATGGGAATTTTTTGTTTAATGTATTTAGTATAGGGTTTGCAGGGGACTCACTACATAGATCAGACTTATAGTGATCCTCCTGTTTTCAGCCTCCCAAGCGGTGGGACTATAGACATGTGTCACCATGCCCAGTCTCAGTCACGTCTCGGTGTGCCCCAGGGGTGAGGCAGGAAGGCCCAGCATTGGACCCAGTTGCTTCACTTGCCTAAGCAGGCACTTTAGTCTGCTGAGCTATCTAGCTGGCCCATTAATGGGAATTTTTAAAAGCTCAGTTTATTTTCAAATTTTTGTTTTGTTTTTATTTTACACTGTGGATTGAACCCAAGGAACACTGAGCCATATCTCCAGACCTTTTCTCTTTTTAAGACAAGATCTCACTAAGTTGCCCAGCCTGGCCTAGAACTTGGGATTTTCCTCCTTACCTTCCCAGGTAGCTGGAATTATAGTTGAATACCACACCTAGATGTGAAGAATTTTAACAAGTTATAAATGCCACAGTATCCTATTCCTATCCTATCTGTTTGGTACAGATCTCTAAGAAATATTTTCTCACAAAATGATAATTTCTAATATCATCATGCCTATAATCTATCAGCACATTTCCCCAGGGGTTAAATTTGTAAGTTTACTGGTTTCCATCCATGAAAAGTCCCCATCCTGGGCTACAGAGCAAGACCCTGCCTCAAAAACAAAAAGAAAAACAAATCTTAAAAGAGAAAGAGAAGTCCAATAAGAGCAGTAGGTACAGCTATTCCAATGGGGACCTTGGGAACCCACCCCACACCTTCTGCCCGGCTCTGTGTCTTCCCCAAGGGCTTTTGCCTCAGGGTGTGTTTTCCACACAGTGAACACTAGGAGCCCCTGGCTTACATTATTTTGAAAGCTGACGAATCCACAGGTCAGAAATCTGGGGTCATCTTATGCCCACCCCACATGCCCCGATGGCCCTCTCTACAGGGCAGCCACCATCCTCACCTTGTCTTAGCCACTGCCATCTCTGCCTGGATTATCCGGGAGCTTCCTGCCAGGGCTCTCTGCACCCCCTGTTGCCCGGCACTCTCTCCCAGTGTCTTTTCAACACTGAAGCCAGAAACCTGTTGTACAATGTCAGGTCTGATCAAGCCACTTTCAGAGCTCTAAGGTCTTTTCCCTCTGAAAGACCAAATTCCAGCAATTACCCCTTCTCATCACTGGCACACAATTCCCAACACCCACCACTGCAAGGAGGAGGCCAGTTGGCTCTGAGGCAGGAGGACAGCAGGGCAGGAGAGAACGCACTTACTCAGTGCACACCTGGAAGCAGACAGCTGGTGGGAGAGCCGCCCTTCCACTTGCACCTCCCGTGAGCGCCTCCGCCAGCCAGACCCACCACCCACCAGCAAGCCAGCCGTGCAGGGCACCCGTAACGCACCACCTTCCGCAGGCGCTTAGTCCAGTGCTGAAACCTTGGGACATTTGGTGTAGCAAACAATGACAGCCTGTGAGTCTCCTACGCAAAAGTCTTCCTCTCTACCTCCACCCTCTCCCGCAACCTCTACTGTTCGTCCTTTCTAGCCACGCCCACTGCTCTGCCATCCCTCTAACATACGGGGCGTAGCGCTTTGCTTGCGCTGCTCCATCTTTCTGGAATGTTCTTCCACCAGAGCTGCCCCCACCACCACATCCCCTCATCTTCTCACTTCCTCAGGTCTTCGCTGAAATAGGATTGACCTGCATGTCCTATTTATGACTGCTAAGCTCAAGAGCTGACACTAAAGCAAAGGAGAAGGTGTCAGCTGTGTGAAGTCCTGGGGCAAAGCATTCCAGGCGAGCGGATGGCTAGTCCAAAGGTCCTGAGGTGGAAAGTCACTTGATTTCACAAGAGGGTTCACTGTGTCAGGAGATTAGTTGGGGTTTGGGGTTCAGGGAAAGTAGTACAGGAGAGGTAGGTAGGGGTAGACACTAGTGACTGCATAGGATAAAGGAGCTGTATTTTAAAACTATGTATAGCGGAACAAACTCGATCAAAGAAGGCAACATGGCTTTAAAAGCTTCACCCAGCCCCTCATAGAGGACTGATTTTACTCAAGAGTGGGAGGCAAGGGAGGGAGCTATTAAAGTAATGTAAGAGAGAGTCAGGTGTGGTGGTGAACATCTATAGTCCCAGCACCCTGAGAGCCTGAGGCACAAGGATCACAAATTCAAACCCAACTTGAGAAGCTCAGTTATCCAGCAAGACCTGGTCTCAGAAGAAAACATTTAATAAAAAAAGCTGAAGATATAGTGCGCTATGAAGGCCCTGGATTCAATCCCCAGTCACACACACACACACACACAGCAATTATCCAAGGGAAATGCACTACTTGTGGCTTGAATAGGGTGGTGCCAGAGTGAGGGTGGAAAGGTGTTAAGATTCTCAGTGTTTTTAACGGTGGAGCTGATAGGTCAAATGTCAGATTGGGTGGGGTAGATGGAATATAGAGGGATCGAGACAACTGAATCCGTTTCTTAGTTTATGCAACAGGAAGGCTAATGGCAGTGTTCTCTAAGGTGGAAAGAGGTGAGAGTGGGAGAGGAAACATATTTAAAGATGAGGGTGGGTAGGAAGCCAAGAATCATTTGGAATTGTTAAATGATGCGTCACAGGTCTGCTAGCCGCTAGCTACAAGGATGTAGCTCCTAGACAGGTGGGAGCTGGGCTCCCTCCTTCCTCCCCTCCCCACTCTCCCTGGGTGAAGTCTCCCTGCAGGCAGTTTCAGTGAACCAAACCCCTCCTTTTCTTCAGCCAGACCTGACCCATTTAGGGATCAGGGGATGGATGAGGGGTTGTGTGGGTTACGGGAGGCTTCTTTCCTCCATCACTGCCACTTTATCCAAGTCTCATTCTCATTTATGGTTTAGGACAACAGAGTCTGTAGAGAGGGTGGGCGTTTACTGATCCTGCCTGCCTTTTGTCTCCCCTCACCCCAGCGTGGAATGACGGTAAAATCCGGGCCTTCGCTCCGGAGACAGGCCAACTGTTGTACGTCATTAGCAACGCTCACAGGATCGGAGTGACTGCCATCGCCACCACCAGTGACTGTAAAAGGATCATCAGTGGTGGTGGCGAAGGGGAGGTAAGGTAATCTCCTTGAAAACAGAATTTAAGGGCTGGCCATACAGCTCAAAGGACCGAAGCGCCTTCTTAGGCAGATACAGGGACCAGGCAGGGATGGGTGTTAAATACCTGGTGTGCCATGCCAGCCCTGCCCCTGGTGGTGCATGCCCATAATCCCAGTGTTTGGGAGGCTGAAAACAGGAGGATCACTATGGGTCAGATCTACATAGTGAGACTCTGTAGACCCTGTCCTAAATACATTAAAAAAGAAAGAAAAAGAAAATGTAATTTAAAAAAAAACTTTTAGAGCAGTTAACTCATAGGCTATCCACTTGATTTTAAAAATATGTACCTGTTCTAGGGTTCAGGCAGAGCCAAATTAAGATTTTGGTGAAACCATAAAATGCATCATTGATTAAAGTTCTAACCCTATAAATAGACACATAAATACATTTGTTCACAGAAAAGATATTCCAGATGCAGATGTAAGAGGGCTCTATGTGGAATTCAGCTATGAGTCCAAGTTGGTGTTTTGCCAGAGCTTTGACATACGCGTTCTTTTCCTTCAAGGACCACTGTTGGATAAAATGTCTTTATCTTTTAAAGTGGATAATATTTTTAGGATCAACCACCTGTATTTAATATACCAGATGTTTGGGATATTATTTTACAATCACTGCATCCAACCTTTCCATCATTGCAAGGCAGCTAAAATATCTTTCACTCACAGGTTTATAGAGGAGTTTCCCTTCCCCTGTGCCTCAACTTATTTTTTAAACCCTAAATCTTTCCCTTTGTCTATACAGGCCATTATCTTTTTCTTTTTCTTTTCTTTTTTTTTTTTTCTCAGCTCTTATAGGACAGTTTGTCAGACAGAAGAAAGATAGAACACCTGGAGGGAGCCTTCAGCGGAATTTAAGGAAAGCGGATGAATGCCTGGGCTCAGGTTTCTGCAACTTAGACTCATGAGACCTGGGCACACGCTGTAGCTTCTCTGTGCTTTGGTTTCCTTGGGTCTAAACTGAAGAAAATACTTCTATTAATGAGATATCACTCATTCTTTGTTTTTTTACTAAGTTTCCAAAAGCTGGTCTGTGTGTTGGACCGCCAGGGCCCCTCCCTGTCTGACGAGCTCTACCTCCACAACCACCCTCCTGGCCCAAGGCTGCCCTCCCGTCACCACCTCTCGGCTGTACTGCAGCCTCCATCACCTCAGCCACACCTGGGCTGACCTCCCGGCATCCTTCCTTGCTCTCTCACCCTTTGGAGGGACTAGGTGCAATCTAGTCGCCTGAGTTCAAGCTCAGGTGAGAACCACCTGAGGAAATTACACTTTACAAATACATTGCTCAGCTGGGTGTGTACTCCAGCCCTGTATTCCAGCTAATGGCAAGGCTGAAGCAGAAGAATCCCAAGTTCAAGGCCACCCTGGGTGAGTTAGTGAACCTTTGTCTTAAACTAAGAGGTGCTACAGATGTGTGTATCTCAGCTGGCGAGCTTTGACCGCACGTGAGTCCCTGGGTTCCGTCTCTGTCTCTGGTGCTGCGGCGCCCAGCGGCACCCTCTTTGCCTGCTCAGCCCTCTTTGCCCAATCCATGTCAACTTCTCTTCCATTTTGCTCCGCTCAGCTATCACAAGTCTCTCTTTTCTAAAAACACAGGCTTCAAGGTCTTTAGAAGTACACCTCAGACCAGAGCTGCCAGTCAGCAGCTACGCACAGGCAGGAACAAAACGCAGCAGCTGCTAGAGTGCTCAGGCACTTCCGTTTTCTATGGTGAATGGTCATTGTTTGAGTGTCCACTTGCCAACACTTCAACGCCACTGCCTTGTCCACTCCAAGTGTACCTTAAACTCCCAACAGTTCCACAACTAAAAAGCTAATGCTTGGCATATGCACGGGCCTTCTAAGACCCTGTTTAAAATCCCAAGCCACTTGGTGGATGCCTGTACCTTATTTGCTAAATACAGTACCACCCTTGCTAAAGATTTAAAGCTTCCATGCATAGTGGGAATCTCAAGATACATTTAGCTGGGGTGTGGCTCCAGGGCATACTCAGCAGGTACAAGGCTCTGCACTTGGTCCTTAGCATAAAAAAAGAAAAAAAAAAACAAGGAAATTTGTTTTCCTTGATGCTGGTAATGCTGTAAGAATTTGGATACTATGGAAATAAACATGACCCTGATCCTTTGGGATGATGCCACACTTAGTCATTTTCTTTGACAAAATGTGTGTGAAGTGTTTTATGATATGTTCCTTATTTCACTTAAAGTTATTTTTGTCTTACCAGGTGAAGTAAGTCTAATCTGTTATTACTTATCCAAACACCAATTTTTAATCCAGTGTTCAATTGGATGACGTCCCTTCCCTGTCCTGGACTAATTGTACAGAACAGTGTCTGCCTCCTGAGTGCTGGGATTACAGGGCTTGCGCCACCACATCTGGCTCCTTTTATTTTTTAAAATCTCACTTTCATTCTAAGACAGTGTGAACATCTGACTACACTGAAGTGTTTTCTGGTATACCTGTAACAGAGCCTTTATGTATTTTTAAATATTTATTTATTTATTTATTTATTTAGATACAGGGTCTTGCTATGCAGCTCAGACTCAGTGATCCTCATATTTCAAGCCTCCCCAATGCTAGGATTATAGGTGTGTCACAGTGTGCCTAGGGTTCTGGGGCCTGCACAGCGTACGGTACCAGGGATTGAAATTTGTCATTGTGTTTGCCAGGGAGGTGCTTAGACACAGAGCTATCTCCCGAGCTCCCAGAGACTTTATGTATTAAAGGACATACTGTAGTAACTGTAAATAACTTTTATTTATTATTAAAATTAGTGCCACATATTGACTGCTCAAAATTTTGTATGTAGGTATTACCTCTGAATTTCATTTTGGGAAAATAAACAGATAGTAGAAAATGAGTATTGGCCAAGGATATAGCTCAGCAGCATAAGGACCTGCCTGGCAAGTGCAAGGTCCCAAGTTTGATCCCTGGTACATCAAACAAAACAAAACAAAAAAAAAAGAAAATGGATATTGAGTTCCATGGGGTTGAGAACCATTAGTTTTAAGTGATTTAAAACTGGATGGCTGATGTAAAAGTTTGAATATGACTCTAGATAGTTAAGAAATCCCCTGATGGTATCACAAATTTGAGAGCAATGCCCAGCAGAAATGAGTAGCCATGTTATTGCACTCGGGTTAGTGGAGGCCATGGTATTATTGACTTTCCTAGTAGATGTCTGATAAGTTTCTCAGCCCAAAAGTAGAAGCAGATGGAGAGCTTCTACTCTGATACTGTTCTTAAGCTCCATGGAAGATGATGGCATCATGGCCATTAATCTTCTTGGCCTACAACACATTATTCCCACCTTGCCCAGCTGAGGTTAGGACAGGGAATTGAAAAACAGGCTGCCTACCGCGGCGGCACACATGTGAAATCCAGCATTCCAGGATACTGGGGTGGGATGTTTGCAAGTTTGTGCTCCACCTAGGCAACTCAACCACTGAGTGAGACCCTGTCTCAAAATATAAAAAGAGGAAATGAAAGTTGTTAGGGAGATAGCCCAGTGAGAAGGCACTAAGGAGGGAGGGAGACAGACTGGGCAAAAGAATTTAAAATAGTCTTGATGAGAGAGAAGAGAATGAGGGGGCTGGGGAGATAGCTTAGTAGAATAAGCACTTGCCTGGCAAACGCAAGGACCTGAGTTCAATCCCCAGATAGACAAGCTTAGGCAACTGCGGGGACCCTAGTTTGATCCCCAGCACCACATGCTGCACCAGTCCCACCCCCAGGGCAGGCTGAGCTGGCTATAACACAAATAAATAAATAATTTAAAAAAAAAAAAAAAAAGAAGAGAATGTGGACTGAAATAAAAATCTTGTACTATGCTTATCTCTTAGTACAAGGGGAAAAAAAAGTCAGACAGTGCAGGGATGGAAAGGTTTTTAGGGTTTTTTTTGATCCCATCCTTTTCAAGGTCCCAAGTTGATACTGAGAGAGCACCTGTGCTCTGGGCCCTCAGGTGAGGGTGTGGCAGATCGGCTGCCAGACCCAGAAGCTGGAGGAGGCTCTAAAGGAGCACAAATCCTCCGTGTCCTGCATTCGTGTGAAGAAGAACAACGAGGAGTGTGTCACGGCCAGCACAGACGGCACCTGCATCACCTGGGACCTGACGTAGGTACCTGGGACGGGGAGGGCACATGGCACCCAACAGATCAGACTGTGCCAGCACTGTGGGAACAGGGGTAGAGATTCTAAAAGTGGGTAGAAATCTGGAGGTGAAAGCAATAGCAAATGGATATTCAGTCTCCATGTCTCGCCAGGGTTTACAGATACCAGTGAAAAGGTGACAGTCTCTAGGAAGAGCTGGGTGAAATTTCTGGGCCAATAGGAAAGTAGCTTTTGGGATACGTACAGAAAGCATGATTTAACTTGCACCGACTCGATTCCAGAAAGGCACAAGAGAAGTAAAGGTGTGGGCAGTTCCCCTGGTCAGTCAGCACCCTCACATGGAGCCCATGATGCGCTTGCCACGGGAGGGAGGGGCCCGGGACCTGTAGCTTTGCCCTTGCCCCCAGCTGGCCACATTCCCAGCACCTCTTACACAGAGCGTACCACACCCCGGCGAGTATGTTCCCTACCCAGCAAACTAGACCAGAGCATGTATACCTCATCATGGGAGGAGCTCAAGGAATTTCCAAAGGTGAATTTAAAATTTTTAAAGTAAGCATTTTTTGCCATGTGTTGTATTTTGAAATCAACCCCTCCTCCTAGTCCTCCATTCACCCTCTGCCCCTCCTAGGATGAAGTGCCTCTGTGTAACTGCAAGAAAGAGACAGAAATAAGTACATAGATGGAGGGAGACAGATGGGGCAAAAGAATTTAAAATAGTCTTGATGAGAAAGAAGAGAATGAGGACCGAAATAAAATCAAAGCACTTTTTAATTAAAAAAGCAGCAACCAGGTGTGGTGGTACACACCTGTAATCCCAGTGGCTCAGGAGAATTGCAAGTTCAAGGCTAGGCTGAGCAACTTGGTAAGACCTGGTCTCAAAATAGAAAATAAGAAGAGCTGAGGATATAGCTTGGTACCCCCTGGGTTCAATGTCCAGTACAGGGGGTGGGAGGAGGCAGAAGCAAAGCAAGCCTTTGTCTTTTAGCCCTGCGTGTCTCTAGCTTTGATCCGCAGTCACTTAGAGCTCATCTTGGAATGGGGACTTTTGCTCCAGCATCATACTTGTAGAAGTCTGCCCTTGGCCTTTGCTTTGGGAAAATGTGTCATGAGAATGTTTAAGTTTATTTTCATGGACTGTCTGCGATTGCCTCATATCCTTGTTGCTTTCCTGTGGTATAGCAGGAATATTAAGTTAATCTATACCAGAATCTTTAAAAATGCCCAGCTCAACTGTCATATTTGGAAATTTCTAGAGAGAAGAAACTGCCAAAGGGGATTTTTTTTTGCCTGTTTGTTTGATTGTTTGTTTTTCCAGAAGAACTGGGCCTTTGAGATGGTTATGCCCAGCACATTTATCTTCGAAGGAAAAATGATGCTTACATATTTTTTGGTACTGATCTAAAAATCTGATATTCAAAGTTCTCCAAAATGGGAGGCTCAACTGGCAAAGGTTATGCAGCATTCAAAAAACCTCCAGGAACTCCCAAATCCCAAATACTTTTGGCCCTAAGCATTTTGGTTAAGGACCATCATACAACCTGTCAAGCATCTAAGGCAAGAGTTCTCTCAAACTCTAGTATACCTAATGTTCTGGGTTCAAATGCAAATCTTTGGGCCTCCTCCCAAACTACCCAGTCCAAATTTCTAGAGGTGGGGCCCAATAGTATTATTAAAAAATAATCCATCCCCACTGTTTGCCACTTAGCTTGAGGGAAGCTCCCCTTGTCTCTAAATCATGGCCTTAAAGATGAATATAATTGTGTAGGAGCCAGACGATGGGCTGTGAGGTCAGCTCCTCTGGAGCCAACCTTGGACGTTCTTCTATCTGGAATGTAAGGATTGTCACTGAATTCTGCACTCTGCCTTTAGAAGGGTCCCCCTGTGACCTGACTACTACTGACAGATGACATAGGAGGACATGGCAGTAAAGCAGATACAGCAATCAGAAGTTATGTTTTTCCCCAGTGCTGGGGATTGAACCCAGGGTTTCCTACACACAGGCAAACTGTTGAGGTGCTCAACTGTTGATCCATACAGCTCCACCCAGAAGGCGAGCCACATGAAAAGGCTGAGAAAGATAAAGCACCACAAACCCAAGTTTGTACCAAGTGCAAATTG